>JANKOE010000002.1:31838006-31851326 GCA_026284465.1 Erythroxylum citrifolium | reverse complement strand
ATGGAAAAGATGTGTATGCAATGATTTTTGTTTATAATTGAACAATATGAATGCAAGATTGTTCAATTCAACGTAATAGAAGCAAAGAAAGGCACAAACAAGAAAACAAAAAAAGAATTCAAAGAAAGACACGCAATATATTTTAAAACTCAACGAAAAAAACTTGATAGCTCAAAATAAATTTCAAATCTACCCAAGTTTAAAACAAGAAACTTAACGTGTTCGGCAATGGTTTTTTTTCACTGTTCACTCTTTTATTTTATTTTTTGGTACCGTTCAATTTTTTTCTACTTTTTTTTAGTACTTTTTTTTGTACTATTTCTTTTTTTTTGGAATCTGATTTTTTCGGGTACTGTTCACAGGTACGGGTTGGGTACTGTTCACGGGTACGAAAACACTGTTCAACGGTATGGATTACTGTTCACGGGTATGAAAACACTGTTCACGAGTATGGAGTTATTGTTCACGAGTACGGAATTACTGTTCACGGGTACAAAAAACACTATTCACGCAACTTTTTTTTAAGAAATCAAATAAGAAAAACACAATAAAGATACGTATGAGTTCAATATAATTAAGCCAAAGCTCTGATACCAACTGATACGAAAACCCCAAGAAAACAAGGTTCTTGAAACCCCCCTAATCCTATTGAATCAAAATCCCAATCTTTCTATTCTAAGAACATGTCAGATCAAAACCCCAAATCATAAGTTTGAGACCCAATCCCAAGGAAATAAGAAATCAATTTATGTTTCAAGAATTTACTTACTGATGCAAATCAATTTCTTGAAGTAACCATGAATACATTCACGACTCCCGTGAAGAACTCACTCTGAAATTTTATTCATCAAAATATAGGTTTACAAGGTTATCATAAGGTTTAAATATCCTTGACTAAGTCCTAAACCTAATAGGATTGAGTTTGCAAGCCCATTGAATATAATCTGATCCAAGTCTTAAAATAACCAAAACAAACAAAGTATATGCTACCAACTAAAAGAATAGCCTATAAACCAGTCCTTGGGCCTAAAATAAAAGATAATAAATAACAAGCCCAAATCTTCTTATCTTTAAGCTCCAAGTGTATCTGGTCCAAGGATTTGAGTTAAATGGATTAGTTTGGGCTCAATTCCATTAAACTCTCATCCAATAGGTTTGGAGTTTGCCATCTTCTCAAGATCCTTACTCCTGCTCACATCACTGAGTATGCTAAAATTCTTGGTAGTGTGATGTTCTTAATGAAATATTCTCATCCTGATTGCATACTGCGCGAGTAGACTTAGTAGGTATACTCATAATAGATTTAGTAGGTATACTCATATTTGGAATACATTGATTCATTTGTTAAGGTATTTAAAAGGTACTATACATTATGGATTATATTTTGGTGTGGCCATCCTCCTATATTAGAGGGGTATTATGATACTAACTGGGTTACGGAAAGTGATGATATACACTCTACCGGTGGTTATATTTTTACCTTAGCAGGAGTTGCTGTGTCTTGGAAATCATCCAAGCAAACATATATTGCGAGATCAACAATAGAGACTGAGTTTATAACTTTGGAATTGGTAGGACGAGAAGCTGAGTGACTAAGAAATCTTTTAGCAAATATCCCACTTTAGGAAAAACCAATTCCTTCTGTGTTCCTTCATTATGATTTGCAGGTTGCAATTCATGTCGTCAAGAACAAGTCATATAATGGCAAAAGTAGACATTTGAAATTAAGATATAAAATTATCTGTACTTTAATTAGACATGGTGTAATTTCTCTAGACTATGTCAAGTCAAAGAGAAACTTAGCAAATCCGTTTACAAAAGCTTCGAGTAGGAAACTAGTTTTAGAGCATACTAAAGTGATGGGGTTGAGCCCAATTATATAGTAACCTCATGATGGACACCCGACTTAGGAAACCAAGTTCAATGGGTCAAATGAAAATTATGTAGTGACTACTTACTTGTACTTTGTTTGTGGAATAATACCGAGATATATTTAGTTGTTGAATTACATCCCTAGCATGACTTTATTGCATTTGATGAGGATGGATTGTTTAATCCTTAATGAGTTCCATAGCCTAAGTTTAGGTGGTATGAGCAGTACACACTTGATGGACTTACCTACGTGATTGTGGGGGGGCTAGTCACCTTTTAATGAGAGTATTTGGGCTATCTTTTTAGAGTGATCATGAGACCAGGGTATTTTGAGGCTATTATTTCTCTAGTAGTTTCTGTCTTCGATTTTCTTGGACAACAAGTTCAAGAACTTAGTTTACCTGTTTGTTCACCTTTTTTCCCCCTAAATTGTTATAGTTTGTTTCTTAGGTTTTAGACCAAGTGAGACATTGTTGGTATTATTGGTCCATAATTTGGACCTACGGTTTCTCAACTTTATTATCCATTAACAGCTTTAATATTGGACCTGTGGTTTCTCAACTTTATTATCGATTAACAACTATAACGTTTAATAGTTATTATGCATATTATATCCTTTAACGTTTTAAAGCTTCTTTTACTTTAATATCTATTAATGTCTCTTGTCATTGTTTTTGATATAAAAACCCCTCACTTATACTCTTTCACCCATTCTCACGATCACAATTCTGCTCACTTTTCCTAAATAAGGCACACATCTTCTTCCACATAAAATACACCTTTTATACACATATTTTCTTGTCTTTTTTATTTTGCCTTTGTCTATTTTTATTAATTTTCGGAGACAGTTCTTACTCCGCCCTTTAGAGTGCACCAAAGTTGATAAAGAAGACGTTAACCCTAGGTCATATCCCATTGTCCTGTTACACTGTAAAGAGGGAATTTCTGACTTAGGACAGTGATTTTTTACTGACATCTTACATTTAGATAAACTGTTCCAATTTTAATTATTACTGCTATTTGCTCTAACACATACTACCTAAAAGGAAGCAACTTTTGGGAACAATAGGAAAAAGACGGTAGATCGCATTTCTTCTCTCACCTTCTTAAACAGAGAAGATTACTTGCAAGGTTCATAGCTTGTAAAATTAGTAATGGCAAAGGCCTCGCTACATTATGACAACTGGTTAATAGTCGGAATTCCAGATGACTCACAAGCTTTGCAGGACATGATTTTGCTAATCCCAAGGAATGCCAAAGTAAACATATGGATTTGGGGCAACGAGTGGCTTAGACTATATTGGTCTGGCGGCAATTACTTCCCCCGAAAACTTCCTTTCTCAACTGACTCCTAACTAAGGAGGGATTACGACACTAGATAAACTTACTTTTCCTAACAGGGATAGCCTATGTGCCTTTTACAATCAACAGCAAGAGACCTTCCTTCCCCTCTTCTTTGAATGTCCCGTTTCAAAATAGGTTTGGTCTTATATATCCTAAGTAAATAAGGATTGAGTATAATCGAGATTACTTGGAATGCATTTGCCTCCTGATTCCTATAAGCGAACTCAATCAGCTCGCTGGACAAATCTTTCTGCCTTCTAGCTTTTGCCTTCAGTATTTCCATGCTCTGGAAAAAAAGATGTGCCAGGCTATTTAGGGATAAGAAAAAGCATCCTCATACCTTAACACTGAAGACTGTTAATTGGACATGACAAATAATGTCAGTTGTTCTCTTTACCAATCCGTCCAACCAGGGATGGACCCAGAAATTTTTTTGAGTTGAGACAAAATTTTAATGGGAGCAAAATTTTATTTTATTTATGGGATCAAAACTTAAAATAATAATTTTTTATATTAAATTTTTTGGAGGCAATGGGAGCAAGTGGGTATCCGTCCATGCGTGCAACCTATAGTTAGCTTCTTCTTGGAGAATTTAGTTGCCATATTATAGGAATGAAATTGTAAGAACTCAACATAAGTTATAGAGAGCAAATCATTGTGAATGGCAAGTCTATTGATGGGTTGATACTGATGTAATAGCTTCTTGGACATTTTCTTATTTAATGAATGACTTCATTTCTCCAAAAAAAAAAACATATACGTAAAATTTTAACAAGAAATTTAAAATACTAGCCTAGTATCTAGACAAGTTACTTTTGCTACTTTAAAAAACCCTAGCCACCTTAAAAATCCTTAGTTGACACCAGTGGCTTCTTCTGCTTTCAAAACCCTAGTACCTTAAACAATCCCTCGCTAACACCTAGTTATCCACTAGACGCCACCGGCAAGATATATTTGACCTTGATATCTTCTATCTTCGATGAGCACTTTCTCCATTCGACACCCTAGACTGCCAACTTTATCTCCTGCAATAACCATTACGATGACTACCATAGTCAATGGCAAAAGCGACAAACACCAGAAGTCATTGCAACATCCTAATGCATCCATATTGTTGTCGCCCCCGTCCTGCTTTACTATTAATGTTGCTAGAGATCTCTTATGCCATCATCGACAATAAGAGAGACAAAAATAAAGGCCATCGTGTAGAGAGGAGCGCCAAAATGTTTTTAGCTTCTCTAGCATGCTTTCCTTCAAACACCGAAAATATAGAGAATCGAAATTTCCCTTTTTCATATGAGAAGGTCCCTTTTCAACGCCATATTTGCACCAACCATCAAAATTTTCTTTCCATCAACTGTTAAAACAGTGAATAATAAAGTGTATCAACATTGTGGGGTTCTTTTACCAGAAATATTGACCAGTAATTACTATCGTAACTTGTGGTGGTGACATATAGGAACTGGAATTGAATTTAAAAAATGTTAGTTCTGTGCTTTACTTAAAGAACACTAGTTCTAAACCAAACGTCTTAATAATTTGAAGTTTTCCTATTCCTATTCAATTGGATAACATTTGAGTTTGGTGATTTTAGGGTTCAACGAAATTTTGGATATAGGATTTGCAATTCTTGACATTAATAATTTCTAACATCATATTCAATAATAATCAAACAAAAAATTAACGCACATTTTGATTTAAGAAATTGAGACACGATTTCATCATATACATAACAAAAATAATAATTTTTTGTGATTTTCTAAAAACTGAGATTACTTTAATTTTATGAAGTGATTAATCTATAAATATGATGTAACACAAATCATAAATCATAAATAATTCCTTATTATAAAGCTTAATTTCCCTTTCTATAACTCCTCGAAATCGATTTATTAAATAGGTTAGTGATAAATTGCACAAATATTTGACATCTAGTGATATTTACGTGAATAAGTTGAAAGAAAACTACAATAAGTGGGACAAAGAAGAATGCTAAGAGTGTTATCTCATTTAGAGCCTATGTCTATTTATAATAAAGTTTGGACCTTTAATAATTTATTTAAATTATAGTTATAATTATAAATAATATTTAGTTAAAATAGCAACTCATTCTAATTAAATATCAATTAGGTCACAATAAGATTTAATGTTTAATATTGGTATTGTTTATCAAATTAATTTTAACTTACTTTCTCGTCCATGATATCTTCATGTAGTTTAATATTTTCATTATATAATGTTTTGATCAAACATAGAATATGAAATCAATATCTACACTATTTGAATTTAATCACATTAATTCCATAGCTTTAGTAATTTATTTTTATAATGATATTTAAAAACTATTATCATGTTATTATTTTATCTTGGCCAAAGATTTTTTGAATCAATACTAATCGAAAATAATAAAACATCCTCTTTAATTACTTTAAGCTGATAAATCCTAGATTGATCACTCATTTACCTCTGCATAATTCTTGCCTTATTTAGTAACTAACATTTAAGCAACTCTTGACTAGGATAAGTCATAAGTAATATTAAAACATAACAACACTATATGAGATAATATGGAGATTTTAAGAATAATGATTAGCAACTTTATAGACATACAAGTATTATTCCTTATAAAATTCTCATGTCATATCAGTTCAGTGAACTTATTTTCTTATAAGCACTTACATATTTTTTTAAATATATTTGTACTTTAGCCTATGAGTTAACTTTTTTTTATAAGGAAGAAATATAAATTGCTAGTCGTTTTACTATATTACTTAGTAGTCTTAATAGAATAATAATTATGAAAGAATTAGGGATAACATTGAGTCTGATTTGATCAAACACGACCCACTAATCTTCTTTAGGTCTGTAGGTTTTAGGCCTACATAAGGGGCCACATTTTTTGAAATAGGCAAGTCCAATCAAGATATGATTCATTTATATAAGGCAGTAGAGTCCTAATAAAAAACTAATTAAGGTGTCTAGTAAAACTTGGATTCCATTATACTAAGCATATTTGGAGTCCAACTATACATCAAAGGAAAATTACTTATAAAATTGAGAGGTTCGAAGGTAAGTTCTCATAAACATTATAATTAAACTTAATCAGAGCCTTTTTGCATATCTATCGTCCGTCAACTTTCACTAACTTGAGTGTTGAAGTGTCTTTACTAAGAATACCTCCAATATTTGAGAAGTTATTTTTGTGAGCCTGTAAACCTTAGATTAGTCCAAGAAACCTAATCCAAATTCATTTTACATCATTTGGCATTATTTATGTGAAACTTATTAAAATTTTCTGATATTACCACTAAAAATAATTGAATTATCGCCTCCATAGAAAAGAATGATGGACACTAATGACAATGACCATTCTGCCAATATTACTAAAACAACTAACACCCTTGAAACCCTTTATATCCTTAAGGACCTTAGGGAACAAACACTTAAAGTTACGTGTTACAAGAACAAGTGATATAAAATTTTCAAGAAAAGTAGAAAACGAAAGAAAGAAATTAGATCTATACCCCACAATCAACATTAAAAGGAGCCTCATCCATACCCCCTACAACCTCTATAATTGTTACTAATCAAGTATAAAACTTGGAGGAAAACCTTGATGGTCAATAATTCCCTAATACTTAACATATTGGCAGAGCCACTGTAAATCATATTCACCATATATACCTACAATGACATACACAACCCTGTCATGTATATGCACCATTATAGGAAATTTATGATCCTACATAGCATATCTGATACCTTAAAATATAAAGTCTTATTTTCCATCCTAATTAGATGGGCATGATCATGAATTTAAACCATACTCATTGTATTGATAACTACTTTCTAACAATTAGCTTCAAGATTTATATCATACTGTGCCATCACTAGACTCAAGCCACATAATTTTACCTATCTAATATGTATAAACTAACAGGTAGAACAGAGTCTAAAATATTATCTTTAATGATTTAGTTTTCAAGTTATTCAAATTCTAATCTCGATGTAGAAGTGGTGGCAACAAACTTTATGAATAGAATCATGCCTTACTCATCCCACTGAAACCCAATTTAGAAAAAGTGACATCAAAACTTTGAGGAGGTACAAACGCTAAGGCAAAAAGATGTATAGATTTGAAAAATCTGGAGCATGATATGAGAAGTCACACTAACAAGTATAATGAAAACATGAAGAATGTTGTATCTTCAATTAATGAAACTAATCAGAAAATTCCAATCATAGAAGGATCAAAAGTAAAAACAAATAGAGGAATAAGGAAGAGCTTCCTATATTCAATATGTTCCTTAACAGAGTGGTTGACTACATCCTTGATAATGATTTAGCTTGAAAACCAAAAAAGAAAAGGACATCATCCTTAATAAAAGAGACAAAAACCTATACTACTACTTTTATTAGGATATCATAAACAACATAAAGGATTGTAAAATTATTAACAGAATAGCCAATAACTTGGTGAAATAAGTAAGTTTTAAGTCACCTCTTAAAGGGAAATGATAAGGATGATAAAGTTAGGGATGAAAGAAAAAGGAGACCTACATGAAGATCCAGACCCGAACTCGATAAGAAAAAACACACCTTCTTAAATGGTTATTCATATAACATTAAAGGCTATAAAGGGAATTAAAATAATAATCAAAGAAAACCCTAAAAGAGGAGAGCCAAAAAAATGGTGAGATCATAATATACCAAATAAAAGGATTAAGGTTATTGAGATCACCCTTAATGAAGCAGATAGGTCCTTGATCAACCCTCATGAAGATGTATGGTTGTGACCTTATCAATTGCTAACTCTTTAGTCAAAAAGATATTATTAAATATAAGAAGAATTATCGACATCTTATTCTATGATACCTTTAAAGAGATGTATCATAATAGATAGGATGAACATATCAACTTACCCCTACTTGGTTTTAGGGGTCACCAAATATACAATAACAGGAAGATATCTTTACTTATTACATGAGGATTGAAGTTAAGAAATGAAACTAATATGATGGAATTCTTTATATTAAGGATACCCTCTATTATATATAATATAATAATCAATAAGCCATTCATATATGTGACACGAGTAATACCATCACCTTACCAATACATCATGAAATTCCCATCCCTGAATGAATCAGCCAAGGTGTATAGGAACTAAAAGATAGATATATATATATCATTATTACGTAACCCTAAAAGAAAGAAACATTAATTATACCATGAACATGGAAGAATTGGATATTAGTGACCCATAAGAAATTAAAGTGAACTAGAAGAATAAATTAAATATGCCATAATAGGAAGACTTGAAGATAATAAGAATCTTGAAGTTGGGGTAAGGATGGAAAAATGCTAAATAAAACTTAAGAAAATTCTCGCTCTAATATTTAGGCATTTTTGTATGGAGTCCAACCCACAAACCTAGTGTAAGCAGGGAGCACGTTATCATAAGCTAAGGGGCCGTTTGGTTCTACTTTTATTTTTCTGTTGTTGTTTTTGGTTTCTGTTTCTTGTTTTTAGTTTCTGTTTTTTTTTTCTAAAAAAAGAAAATCTGATTGGTTGAAATTTGCAATATAAAACTGAAAACAAAAACCTGGTTGAGATTTCTAATAAGAAACTGAAAATAAAAATATAATTGGTTTATTATTATTATTATTATTATTATTATTATTATTATTATTATTATTATTATTAAGTTATTATTAATTTTATTAATTTTATTAATTTATTTATTATTATTATTATTATTATTAAGTTATTCTTATTATTATTAATTTTTAATAAGTGATTATTATGATTATTAATTTTTTAATTATTATTATTAAGTTATTCTTATCATTATTAATGTTATTTATTATTATTATTATTAAAATATTCTTATTATTATTAATTTTATTTATTATTATTATTAAATTTTAATTTTTAATAAGTTATTCTTATTATTATTAATTTTTAAAAAGTTATTATTCTGATTATTAATTTATTATTATTATTATTAAGTTATTCTTATTATTATTATTATTATTTATTATTATTTTTAATTTTTAATTTTTAATAAGTTATTATTATTATTATTAATTTATTATTATTATTATTAGTAGTAGTAGTATTATTATTAATTTTATTATTATTATTAATTTTTAATAAGTTGTTGTTGTTGTTGTTATTATTATTATTATTATTATTATTTATTGTTATTATTTATTTTTATTTTTATTAATTATTGTTATAAATTTTCTACTTACTATTATTAATATTATTAATTTTATTATACCAAATTAATTATCTTATTATTATTATTATTTATTATTATTATTATAAATTTTGTACTTTTATTATTATTATTATTTTTTAATCAAGATAGAAAATATGGATGTGTTGTTTTTCTGTCGAAGAAAACATGTTGTCAAAATTAAGAGAAATGATGTTTTCTGGTTTCTATAAAACTATTGTGGTTTTTTTATTTTCAGAAACAAAAAAATCACAACAGAATAAACCAAACACGTTTTACTTACCTATTTTTCTTTTTACAAAAACGGCAACAAAAAACGAAAGAAAAAAACGAAAACAAACAGCCCCTAAATGTCGACCCCCTTTTTAAGTTGATTAAAAAAAAGAAGGAAATTTTACATTAGAAAGACAACAGGCCATAAAAGATGAGGTAACAAAATCCTTAGACATAGGCATCATTAGAGAGGTTGGCTACCTTAAATAGCTTGCCAGTGTAATTATGGTCAAGAAGGTTAATGGGAAGTGTAGGTAGTGTGTCAAATTTACATATACAAACGAAGAATACCTTAAAGATAATTATCCCTTACCAAAATTAAATTAGTTGATAATTTCATATCAGAAAACTATACCTCAAGCTTCATGAATGCTTATATAGTATATAATCACATCAAAATGAACGGACATTATGAGGATCCTTCATTATGCATAAGGGTTTAAACTACTTCAAAGTTATGCCTTTTAGTTTAAAAATATAGGGAAAACCTATTAAAGGTTAGTGAAATTGGTCTTTTATAGACATTTTAGAAGAAATATGAAAGGGTACATGGATGATATGACTGTGAAGATGAAATTTGGAGAAAACGACATAACAAACCTTAATGACTGCTTTTATATCCTTAATAAATACAACCTGAAGATAAATTTAGAAAATGCACATTCTAATTTGGGCAATCATGATTGTGGAATTCATGGTCTTCCATTAAGTGAAAGATATTAACTCAAAAGATTGAGGCAATCCTACGTATAAGACCATTTAGAAACCTAAAATGATTTTTTTTTAAATTGAAAAGTAAAGTGGTAAGTATATTTAAATTCCACTTAAGTACTTTCAATCACTACTTATCATTTTCTAACATTTTTTTTGATAAAATTTTCTAAAATTGATAAGTGCAAAATGTTACATGTTTTAATTCCCTAAATTACTTTTTAAATAATCTACATAGCATATTTAGGCAAAATTTTTTACATTTTACTATTAATAGGTTAAGTTGTTCATTTCCACATTTTATCACCAAATAGGCCTAAATTGTACTAAATATTTTCTCTGTAGCACCCCGATCCCGTAGGACCCGAACCCGATATCGTGGGTGATATCCGAGTCCGTGCCTTACGAGAGCGGTATGCTAGAGTACTCAAATACCGTCAAACACTCAGTATAATTTTTTTTTGAATATGCTCATATGTGCGGAAATCAGTAAACAATTTGGGTCCGCTTTAATTTGTAAACATTTTAGGTCATCATAATACAGTCACAGTATTTAGCCATCGAATGTACAAAAATCCATAATCACATTGGGCCTAACTTTAATCATAAACATTTTCAGTAATTACATCACAATCAAAAGAATGTCAATAGCCACTTATTTCACAAGAAATTGTAGCCAGACAACTAAAGTTTAATTTGGTCCAAACCGCACCTTAATAGCATAACCACATAAAGAGTTATGGTCAAAACATTGCAATAGGTACACAATCAATTTTCCAGCACTTATGCCTAAACCGCATCCTATGGTTTCCATACCATTCTCAACCTATTTCTAAACCATCAAGCCTCCCCAAATGATTAAGAAGTCAGCCAATACCTCATCAATACCTTCACTTAAGCACTTTAGCTAACATTTGGCAGCACGTAAACACAACTTTTATTCATAATTTTCATAATTTTCCACTTATCAAACATTATAAAAGCAATCCAATACACTCAATTCACACACTACACATACTATTTCATTCATCTTTAATCATCCTCAAATTAATTAAGACCCTAACCTACCCATATTCACCAAACACATGTTCAACTAATTAAAGCAACAAGCATCACAATAAATGCATCTAGCTAACTGTTAAAGGAGCATAACACAATCCTTACCTAACAAGCTTTCAATTCTTCAATTCTTTAACTATCACACCACTTCAACACTTCACCACTTCGCATACACTTACACAATATCATCATCTTAAGGAAGAGGCTTGAGCTTGATTACATGGAGGGGAACACTTAGGGTGGGAGAAAGGAGTAGCAATTAGCTAGGTGAGTGGAGAAAATTAAAGGAAGAAGCAAGGAGATGAAGGGATCGGATGGGAGAAGAGAAGAAGCAAGTTATCCTTTTAATTTCTTTGGTTTGAAGTGTCGTGGGTGGATATGTAAGAAGACAAAGAGCATTAATTAAGGTAAAGATTGTCATGACATGTGTCATGACATTTGGCAATTTCTAAAAATTGCAAAAAATATCCAACTAACTTTTAGATAAAAGAATCCTAATTAAATTAATTCACCCAATCCCAATGGCCCTAATTAAAAATTTCAAAAATTAGTTTCCCCAATTCTCAGTGTCATTGGACAGAAATTTTCAGTACCAAAATTCAGTCAGTCCGCCAATTGGCAAATTTTTCGATCCGAAAATTTTCCCGACAAATTCCCAAAAAATTCCTAAAATTTCCGTAAAATATAAAACACATTAAAACTCACTCCAATAAATTTTTCAAACACAATTTTCCCATTATTCACAATAAAATTTCATTTAGGTCTAAATACTGGAAAATGTCATGAATGCATGTACAGTTATTTTCATGTGCAATTTCACTATTCATGAATCAGGTGTGCATGAATATGTCAAAATAAATCCTAAACCCTCTTAACTCTTTGCCAAATTACAATTCTACCTTTCCCATCGGGGGTGGGATGTTACAAGCATAACCCATTAATTCATTAAACCGCACCTCATATTCAGCCACTGACATCCTACCCTGCTTCAATTCCACGAACTCTTACATCTTCATTTCTAAATAGATCTTAGGCATATAATTGTCTCTGAAGACCCTCAGAAAGTCTTCCCACTTCAATTGGCAGGGCCTGGTAGTACTGCCCGGGACAGTCTTCCACCACTGGTACGCTGGGCCCTACAATAGAGACACTGCATAGTCGAACCTCTCATCAGGCTCGCAGTCCATCTGATCAAATACTCTCTCTGTCCTCTCAAGCCATCCCTCGGCCTCAGCAGGGTTTATGCTACCATAAAAGTCCATAGCTCCCTGCTTACGCAACCTATCATACCTCCTCTCCCTTCTTTCGGGGACTCTAGGAGGCAAATCCTCAGATCGAGGCACCGAGGACTCCCTACTGGCTCCGACTGATCCTTGGTCAGCTGGTTGTTCAATTTGATCACCTAGGGCGGATGACTTATAACAAACAATAATTTCGATCATTTTTCCACATTTCTCAAAATAATTCATGCCTAAACATTCTATATGTCCCAACAGATGCCAACCATGCTCTGATACCACCTAAATGTAGCGCCCCCTTACTGCATGGTACACACCGGGACGCCCGCAGGTCATTCCGGTACATATACTATGATAAGGGTGAGCTACGATCGATCACTACATTCACTTCACATGGCATCATAATAAAGCATCAATATAAAAAAATCACAATCTTTTTTAAACCAACTTTTTCCTCATTTCATTCCATCAAAATCAAATGTCTACATGTTTTTCATCTCTTCTATCTGTACATCAATCAAAAACCTAGTACAAAAATTACTACATGAAAGAGGAAAAAGTATCAAATCTATCTAAGCC
>JANKOE010000002.1:31818260-31834310 GCA_026284465.1 Erythroxylum citrifolium | reverse complement strand
CCATAAATTAGGAGTCAACATATGCATAATCACTTAAGAAAATGGGGGCAAATTGTAGTATAAATTTGGTTCAATCAAGGATCGACCCTTATTTACTATATATTAATTTTCTTAGTAACTTCAATAATTAAATAAGGGTTTAATTTTCATACGTCAAATGATATGCACCAAAAATTTTAAAGAGTTTGAATGTATGTCAATGGTCCTTCAAATAATTAAAAGATTATTTCAAAAGTCCATTGTTACTATTAACTTTGCTCCCAAAAAAAGCGATATATCTTTATATAGTCATTCCTGAAGTGGTGCTTAACTTTATTGTTATTAAGAAAAAAGATAATGATTAAAGGCCTATATATTAGATGAACAAGATGCTACAAGGCCTAGAGCTAAACTGCTTAAGGTTGGAAAAAGGTAGTATATGGTGCTACTCATTAGCACAAGAAAGTTAAATTCATACTTCCAAGCTCATACAATTAATGTGTGTATTGACCTTCCATTAAGGAAAATGTTTCACAAACCAAAGGTATTACAACACTTATAAATGGTCAATTGAGTTAGGGAACATGTTCATCAAGAACATATCAATAATTTCCTTAAAATCACAAGTCATAACATGTTTAATACTTGGAATGTAGACATTCCTAAAAGAGAATAAAAAACTCTTTAATAACTCTAGATCTAATAACAAACACTCATTATGAATTGTGTACGTGGATAGTGTAATTAAAGAAAAGGGTAATAGAGCAAAGATATACTTAGAAGGATCGATGGGAATTAATATATAATATAAGGTGTGGCATTGGTTTAAATCATCCAACAATAAGCTAAAATATGAAGCTTTGTTGTTTAGGCTAAAGATGGCTAATAAACTTCAAATCAAGCTCATAACCATTAAGTCAACCTTGTAACTTGTAGTTAACCTACTTAGTGACATCTACAAAGTAAAAGAAGACAAGTTAGAAAATCATCAATTATAATGCATTATTAAAAGCCATCTTTTTTGCCAATGAGGAATGGATATCTATAAACCATTTCTCCTTTAATAATGCATTACAAATTCCTTCTCGTCATGGCTGATCATTTTAAAAAAATTGATCGAGGTATACCCCTTAGCCAATGAGACAAAGGAGCTAGTCAAAGGATTTTTAAAGAAAAATATTATAAGGAATATGGTGTCCCACTAGTCATAATCATGGATAATGGGACTTAAGGACCTTCAATTTTTTTAAAAAAATAAACATCGATTCATATAATTTTTGCACTATTAGTTCAAAATAAGACAATATTGAAGAAATAAAATTCAAACTTAAGCATAATAAAATTAAGCTAAAAAGATCTATAACTTACAATGGGTATATCTAATAATATTAAAAGTGTCTATTATGGGAACATCCTTTAGTATTACATTTAGAGTTGAAGTCTTGATTCTTATAGGGTTAAAATTACCAAGGTATAAAAATATAACCTTAGGCTAATAATGATCAACTTAGTTCTAAACAAGACTTAGTTAAAGAGAAAAATAAAGTGTACCGGTAAAGGGTTAAGCAACTAAACCCCCAAAAAAGTCAAAATCTCTAAAAAGGGGATTAATCTTGCAAAAATTCATAATCCTTAGATATAAACAAAATTATCAATGGAAGTTATCTCAAAATTGGCCCACCTTATACCCCATAAAAGATATCACTATGCGTAGAAGTTATAAACTTAAAAGGCTCGATAAATAATATATGGCTTGTATCTAGAATGGAACTAAAATGAAAAAAAAAGAATTATCGATAGAATAAGTTCCAAAAAACTCACATGTACAAAAGTAAAAATTTTACAAGTCAAAAAGTCTTAGGTCCATGAGAAGTCATGTTAACTCCTTAGATCAAAATAAAAACCTATAGGCCTAAAGTCTTAGATCTAAAAGAAGTCAGTTCAGCTTCTTAACTCAAAAAGGAACATCTCTAGGCCAAAAAGCCTTGGGTATCAGAGAAGCCATTTTAGCTCCCTAACTCAACGAAAAAAGGTTGGTAACCTAAAAGGTGTCAAACTACATAAGCCTGTTATATTCATGTTGAAAATATTATGAATTAGTTAATGCAAAGGAGCTATGGTCAATAGATTAGTAAATTTCAAGCTAAAAGTTTATTGAACTTTGCTATGGCTTATGAGTACGGCTCCTTAGATCTATTAAGTTCAGGTTGAAAATTTCCCAACTTTCTCTAGAAAAAGGAGTGAGATACTATATACCTTTCAAGTTCAAGCTTATTATGAAAATTTCCCACTTTTGTTAAAGCAAAAGGAGTTAGAATATATAAAATTATTGTCCTAGTTTAAAAATTATTAAATTTTGTTAAGGAAAAGGAGCTAGAATTCCACTTTTGTTAAAGCAAAAGGAGCTAAAATATACAAAATTCTTGTCGTAGTTCAAAAATTATTAAATTTAGTTAAGGAAAAGGAGCTAGAATCTATGAGAGTTATCAAATTAAAGCTTATTACAAGAATTTATGAAATTTTGTTAAGGAAAAAGGAGCTAGACTCCATATACCTACTAAGTTTAGGTTCATGATTAAAATTTCCAACTTTTGTTAAGGAAAAAGGAGATAGACTGCACAAACTTGCCAAATTCAAGTTCATTATCAAAACTTCCAACTTTGAGAAAAAAATAGACTCCATACACCTGCCAAGTTCAGGTTCAAAATTTAATGATCTTTGTTAAGGCATAGGATCATGACTCCTTAAACCTTTCAAGTTTAAGTTCATTTCCCTCAAGTATTAAACAAAGCATTAGGTTTAGACTTTATAGCTCTATCATATTCATTTTTAATTATAAAATTAGACTAGACTTTACAAGTTTGATAAGAAATTTAAATACATTTAATAATATTTATTTATATGTATCATAAAATCATGTCTACAAAATAATAAAGAAAGAAATTATCATAAATGAAAAAAATATGTGTTAAACATGCTCAATCATCCATACATTTACAACCTTGCATATAAAGTGGGTATGAAATTAACGAATGAAAGGAAAAAGGATAATATGGGGCTTAGATGGAAAGAGTTGCCCTATTAAAAGATTTCAGGGTTGGCCACGTTAGTGATTGGCAATTTTGGATTCAGTGTCCTTAACTTCTCCACCAACACTACAAAACTCATCAAGTTCCTTAGTTTAAGTGGGATTAAACTCACCCGAAAGTGTTAATAATATCCAACCATATAAATGATAGGTTTGGGACTTCCTCAATGTAATCTTCCTGTAAGCCTTGAACCTTATCATTATCACACGGACGAGATTATCATAGTTATAATTTTAAAAAAAACTTGGAACTATGATAAAATGAATGAGGTCAATCTTGAAGTCATATCCCTATAACTTTTACTCCTGAGATTGAAACTCAAACTATAATCTTTAAAGCTATGTTATTATTCTTCAACGCTACATTCCCCCTCTAATGCTCATTAAAAAAAGTTAAATAGTTATTCCTCATCATCCTCTTGACTCAACGTTGCCATAGGCCTTTAGGGGTTACATTTTTAACCTCTTCCTTCTCTTTAATGGATTTATTAAGTTCTATGCACACTTTTTTCAAAACATATAACTATAAAAATAACAAACTAGGAAAAAGAAGTTAAGCATGAAAAAAAAGTAACAAATATAATAAAATAAGTAAACTTACTTTGGCAAGATGTCATTTTTAAAACCTACAAATATGGTCGATATACATGTTCTCTATACACTTTTTATCTTTAAGGAGGATCATTTAACAGACCCACTCAAACTCACTTCCAAGCTTACCATAAATAGTATTAGTCTTCTTTAATTAGGTTAAAGTTAGGGAAGAAGCATTCTTCTTCTATTATATGTCTACTCAGAATAGGGATCCAACAATGTTCTTTACTTAATAAGAAGAGTAAAGAGGTGAAGGACTTAAAGGTAGGGAGATAGGGTGAATAAACTAGCGGGTGGTTCGATGATAAGGACCTCATCATTGTAGGTCACCTTCTTCTCCTTCCTCTCTTTGGAAGGAAAGCTATTAGACCTCTCTTCATTATTGTCATAACCCTTGCTATCATTTTTTAGGTCTTCATAGACGTCATATATCTAATAAGGATATTACTAAGATATTTAAAGTATTAGGCAAAAAATAAAGAAAGAAAAACCTAAAAAAGGGACTCTTTGTATGAAGACATCCATGAATTGATTAGGCGACATAAAAATTTATCTCATGGCAAAACATTAATGGTTTGATTTACAAGTTGCCATGATAGGAACTTTAAGGATGTGTTGTCTCTACCCCATTAGGTAGACCTCTCATCTAAGCCTGTCCATATAACTTTAAAGGCCCACATGTCTATTAGGTTTTATAAAAAGATAAACTTCTCCTTTTAGTAGTATAGTACCTTTATAATTGTAAGCAATTGACAACCCTCCCTAGCATTTAAGTTTTACCAACCACTCTATATTCCTATATTGGTGTGAATTTAAATAATTCGAGGTTAGAGTACCTCCCTAATATGGTAAGTGATAATAAACCTAATTAACAAACTCTAAGCATACAGATGTATTTAAGTAACATTCAAGGCTTTCACATTCAATATCTTCTTAATAGTGGGACGAAGAGAGAGAACCAAAGTTTATACTTAAAAGCATTGTAATAAAGCTACAACTAGCCTATGGTAGTATAAATGCTTGTCATAGTCAGAAACCTAACTTACATCCCCTCACGTATGTCGAATCTCTCCTTTATCTTCTTGAATCTAAACTATGCAACTTATTAGGGTGTAGGCACACTTCAAAATTTTTGTAAAAGTCCCCTAGTATAAAATTTGATGATGAGTTTCAGAGATAGAGCCTCTTGTTGGACCAAATTAATACATGTTCATATTGTAATCTCAAAGAAGGGAAAATTATTACAAGAGATGCAGAGATGGCTTTTATATAATTTAGAGACACAAGGCTATGGATCCTATAATTCAAGGCTACCAATCATGCATTCTTATGGAAACATAAGCTAAAACTATTAGAGCTAATGGCTTTGTTTCCTAAGCTGTTTTTGTCATCCATACACCTCTATAATTTGTAAAATTAAGAATATATGTAAACTTGCTAGAAAAAGATAGGTATGTAAGTCAACTTAATGTTAAAATCCTTTCAAGACGATATATAGGCAGTTACATATAATGGTGTTTATCTCTCTAATAACTCTCTAAAAGGTGGAAAAAGTAACCCACATATAGACAGATGGACGATCAAGATTGATTTAGATCAGTAGTTGAGATTAAACAACACTTTGCATCTATAGAAGTGGCATGAACGTCTTTTTGATGTTTGTATTTCCAAAAGAAATATTCCTCATGAGGCTTACAAGGGATGATTTCTATCAAATCTTGTTAAGAGAGATTAAAGGTGAATTATTCATAATTACTGTCAAACTATCATAATAAGTCTTATCAAAGGAAGGATAGATGAGTTGTTAAAGATAATTGTCAACCTCTCAGGTCATCAACCTATCCTACGAAAATCTATTGCTGAAAAGCCATAGTAAAGTTATCAAATATAGTTTTAGACTTATTAAAATCAGACGTGCTTAAGGTGACTTGATATTAGTTTGCTTTATCTCATCTCTATACCTATCTTTAAAAAGTATGTCAATATTTATTAATGGCTTTTAAGAAATGTTCTTGGATTATTCTTGACATGTCCTTTACATGTTTATAGTGCATATGATCATGTTATTGATAGATGATTTTGGAATGGATGAAGGTCAATAAAACCACTATCCCTGTCGACATGAGTACTAAAATTTCACTTTAAAAAAAGTAAATTTTAGTAAGAAACTAAAGGACAACTGTTACAAACCTAATAAGTGTACAAATCAAGCCTCAGTTAGTTTAGTACAACCCAACAATCTTTTTTCAGGCTTGCAGGGTTTAGGTTCACATAAAAGGTCTAATATTGTTTTAAAAAGGTAAGTCCAATGAAAATATGATTTAACTATTTAAGGAAGTAAAGTCCTAATCAAAGACTAACTAGGTACATAATAGAGGTTAGATTCAAGTAATTATAGATAGTTAGAGTCAAACTATATATCTTAGAAGGATTGCCTATAAAAGAAGATAACTTTCTAGGGTAAGTTCTTATAATTATTGTCATCAAAATCAAATAGAGTTTTTTTCTTTCATGTTTAACACCCTTCAATTTTCACTAACTTGAGTACAAAAGTGTGTTTAGAAATACACTTGGCCTTTTGAGTAATTATTTTTGTAGGCTTGCATACCTAAGATTTGCCAAACAGACCTACCTAAACTCAGTCTAGATTAATATGTAAATGTTATATAAATCTTATAATTATAATCTAATCATAATTTCAATTACAAAGTATATTTACATCGTGAACTTTATCTTATGCATTAATTAATTAAATAGACATATATAGAATAGAAATATCACAAATATACAATCAATCAATTGGCTATAGATATAAACCAACAATTATATCAACTAGTTTTCTATAAATATATTTTCAATAAGACTTCATATAATTTTTTTTTGGCTTTAGAAATAAGTGTGCAATTATTATTATGTAGGATGTCATGGACATAATTATGATATCAAAAAATTTGCTGTCCAAATTAGATTTTAATTAGTTTTTGATTAATTTTTTTTGATCAGTTTTAAAACCATATATAGCTTCGAAGATTTTGATATATTGTTGAAATTTTGAGAGTACAATTTTTTTTTGGGATAAATTGAACAACTTTTGTATTGTAATTAGTGTTTTGGTATTTAATATTCAGAAGTAAATTAAACCATTTGAATAGGAAATATAGTAAATAAGAACTTTAAGAGCCAATATAAAGCTAGACATTGCTCTGTATCCGTCTCATCTTATTTATTTGGATCCATACAGGCAAATAGTTAAAAACACTTTCTGATCCACTCTTACAACGAGATATATGTATTGATTATAACATTATTGGATCCTGAGCGCGTGTCAATTATAGTCGGTTTTGCGCTTGAGAAGGATAAACATTTCAATTTGCTGATTGCTCACTTCATCATATGCTGGGTAATTCTCCTCAAGTTTCTTCACATAGTAGTTGAATATCTCCTCGACCATGTTACCTCCAAAGTGCATCTTCACGAGTCCCTCAGAAGCTGTCCTGAACTGCACGCAGACGGCTTGTGGATCGAGCTTTATCACACGGGAGATGACATGATCCCACTCCAGTTTTTCAATGCTGAAGTATCCATTTTTCTTTATTATTTCCTCCAACTCTTTGACCGTGGCAAAGTACAGTGGCAAGTTGAAGGAGTCTACCTTTTCTTTAGCTATTACTCCCTACAAAAGCAACGTTTAAGGAATAGTCTATGCATCAATGATTAAAAAAGAAAAAGGGAAAAGTGTACATAGTCATGAAACCATGTTGATTGTATTTGGCTGTAAATGAGGTGCCTATGCACCAATGGGATGATCCAATTTAATCGGAATTCATTTTTGTTATTGTAATCATATTTATTTATGATTGAAGAATATGTTTCTGCAGTGCAGTTCTTTTACTATAACGTTATTTTATTTTAATGGTTTCATGTGCTTATGATTACCGCAATTTGTTCCCTACAGACTAAATAACTAGTGGAATATGGTGAAAGCTATGAACTAAAAACCGAACATTAGTTAAAGGATAGTCGAGTCTTACCATCTTGGACAAGTCAGCGAGGCAAGATCCAAAAAGATTGAAAATTATACCAGTGCTTGTTTGGGACATTAGAACTCCATCTGGACGGCCAGAGATTTGGATCACCATCAATCCTCCACCAACAATTTCTTGTGCTCTAGCAGTGAGAAATTTATCCACATCACTCGCATATTGGCCCAAGAACTCTTTGGCCACTTCTTCAGAATGCTCGTTACACTGTATTATACTCCCCTTGTTCCATGCAGGAGAGTTACAGTCCAAAACTTCTCTCGGAATCTTAGAGAGCCATAGCAGTGCACAGGATGAGAATCCGACATGAAGAGAGGATTTTGGGAATAATCTGAGATGGAAACTGCCAGGAACTCCAGCAGCAAAATATTTCTGATACGAAGGAAGAGTTCTGAAGAGAGTGTTGAAGTCGTTGTCGGTGAGATCATTGAAGAACACTTGGAATTCTAGCGGAGGAGAGTCCTTGTTTTGGGCACGGTATTTGATCCCCACGGCTTCTATGATGTTTTCCACTCCAAAGAAGGTGTTGGGTCCAGCGGAGCAGCCAAAATCAGCTATAAGAAACTTGTTTGAGGGATCGAAAATCTTGAAGTCAAGCTTGTTTTTGATGCCTTCAATGATCATAAGCTTTCCCCTGTCTACTACTCCCTTCTGTAGCCATTAATTAATTGTGAAGTGAGAACATACTCTCATGTGTTTATGCTTATATAAGAACGTGAAGTCATTAAACAAGCAGCTGTGACAGCAAGTGAAATGGATACAAGTTAGGAGTACCTGAAAAGGAGAATTTTTAGCATAGCTGAGAGGCCCATCGCCGCCAGTCATGGGACGTGTTAATGTATGCTCTAAGCTTGCCATCTCTGTCTCTTGTTCCTGTTGTTGTGCTCCTAACATCAAACCATATCAGACTTTATAGCAATAACTTTAAGTGCAAATGTCAAATCTAGGCGGGAGATGAAATTTAAATAATCATCATGCTTGACTTTCTATCCTTTGAGTTAACTGGTTAGCAGTACATAATGACTTTTTCTTTTTTTTTTGGATTAAACTACCTTGAATCCCGTGTCATATGGACAACTCACTAATTCCTATTCTCGTCGGGTAATACCTTTTCGGATGCAAACCTCTCCCTAGCAAGATAGGAGTATGTTTGGGAGTCTACGATGAAATGGAATGGAACGACAATTAATGGAACGAAATGAAATGAAGTGTAATGAAATGGATCACTCTATTGTTTGGAAGTTTAAATAAAATAAGAGAGGGACTCCTTTACCATTGTTTGGAAGTGATACTAAAAATGAATGAAATTGAATGACTTTTAATATTTTCCAAAATTTCCCTTGTAATAAAGTATGCACAGTTGTCATGAAACTATTTTAGTAACTCCAAAGCATTTCAAATTGTAGAATGCCCAGAATATAGTTTTGTCATTTTCTTATATAAGCAATCAACTTTCTTATTCTTTTTCGTTAACCCTCATCGCACTGTATTCTTCGTTAGGCATTTATTCATGTTTCTTGTTATGATTGATAATCATTTTTGGCGTTGTAAATCTATTTCTACATTTCGCAATGTATACTAATAATATATTTAAAATTTATGAACATTCACAATGCATTAAAAAAACTTTTTTTCACCTTATCACCATTAACGTAACTATTATTTATAGCATTGAGGTTAACAGTTCTATAAATTATAATATTCTCTAAGCAATGTTATATTTCGAGGGACAAATGACCCTAGTAGTTGTGGAGGAAAACGTTCGTCAATGGAAGAAGCCAGTTAAAGGAGAAACACAATGGGCGTAATAACATGTAGCTGCGTAGGTATTTGTTGGACTGAGGTTGTAATTTCATTAATTTTTCGAGGGTATTTTTGTCATTAAATTAGGGTTTGGAAGGCAAGCCATGTCATTCCATCCCTGACCCCCCAATTTAAGAGGTCACAAAATATTGAATTTTGGATGGCAAAGGATGGCTTCCAAAGCTATTAATTGCCATTCCATCATGTCTCAAAATAGACTCCCAAACAATGACCTGAGTCATTTGGGTCATTTCATTCCATTCTCTTCCATCCCTCCACCAACATCCAAACATACTCTAAAGAATCTTCATTATTAAAACACGAACTCTAGGAGCACCCAGGGTAGCACATGGTGACTTTTCGCATAACATGTTAGACCAAAAATTTGTTTGTTTTCAACTCCGTAAATTTTTTTGACCAAAACAACTCCGTAAATTTTAAATAAGGAAAAATGATACAATGTCATTTCTAAATAGTTACAAAATTATTTTATAAAATTAAATTGTTTATTTAATAGTGAAAATGTAAAAACTACCGTATTATATAAGTTAAAAAAGAATCATTTTTATTTAAAATTTGAAATATCTATACTCTAAATATTACCCATATGATCCAAGTAGGCTGCACACAGCATAACTTAGGAAGTAAATTCGTTTACTTGACTATTTTTTTTTTGAACACGTTTACTTGACTATTAGTTGAACATCAACTCTTGAAATATAAAACTAATGAGAAAAGTATAATAATAATACGACCAGTTGTTATGATTCTTATAGAGCAATCAATTACTAATCTTAAATTTTTGTATATTTTAATGACTTAGTTTCGAGTATTTATTGGCTTAATTGATACACGTTCAGCTATATAAACATTGATACTCATTAATATATTGATTATTTACATATAATTAGATATAGGAGTACTTTTTTAATGATTATATGTAACGATTTAAAAATCAGACCAGGCATCAAATCGGTTAAAGAAAAAAATAAAAGTTTAAAGGTTCAGTCATTATTAAACCGTTATAAAATCGGTATATAATAAATAATAAATAAAAATTATAAGAATAAGTAAAAATATAGTATAAAATAAACTACTTTATTGAAATAATAATACTTATTAATATATAATAAAACTAATAGTTTAAATTAAGATTGAATCTAATATAATTTTAAATAGTAATAAAAATAAAAATTGTATTTCTTCATTATCATTTATTTAAAGATTCGTAAAAGTTAAAGTATATTTAAAGAAAGTCCATAGAAAGAACTATAATTTTATTCTAACTTCTTTTTAATGTCCTTTAAACATGCTTTTTTATAGTTTAAATATGATTTTTAATGTATTCGTAAATTATCTTAGTCAAAATCACATATATTAATTAATGATTCAATTTATTAAACAAATTCATGATAAAAATAATAATTAGTTTTAAAAAATAATAATTTAAAAAATTATTATTTTTATCATGAATTAAATGAATTTATTAGTGAGACAAATATAATTTATTAGTGAGATTAAATGAATTTGGTATATTTTAAGGATAAAAATAGTAATTCATTTTTAATAATAATAATCTAAAGCAAAATTTTAATTAAAATATAAAGATATAAATTTAAATATATAAAACATATTTTATTAATTAGATTTTGTAATATAAATTAAAAGAAAAAAGTTCAAAAATGTCAAAATTTGGGAGTGACAAGGACTATTGGACGGTACATATTTAAATGAGATGCCGTAATCTCAAAGTTTGTTAACAAGGAAAACTTGCTAAGCCTAACATACTCAAATGACTCATGATCGGTCTGTTCAAAAAAATTGACCGATTTTTTTTCTTCTTATAGGGTTGTATATACAAACCAAATTAAAAATCAGGCTATTTAGTATTTTATTTCGATCAAATCGGTCAGTTTGATTATGTTTTTCAGTCATTGATTATATATGCATAGAGCCTAAACAAGATGAGTTATGAGCTATTGAAAATTCAATATCTAGTAAGGCCAATGTCAAGTAATATAAAGACAAAATGTCAAGTCTTAAGAATCAATGATTCTATATTTTAACATCAGAAAGACTAAAGTGATGAGGTGAATGTTGCTAGCTAGCATTTTTGTTCAAGCACACCAAAGTTGAATTTGAGGTGAATGTTGGTAGCTAGCATTTTTGTTCAAGCACACCAAAGTTGAATTTGCGTGCAATGAACATATATTGTCAGTCGCCGATGAAGAAGTGCGATATAAACCAAATTTGTACGCTGATAAACCAGCTATGAACGATCTTATTTTCCGTACTGCATCAAACTTCAAATCCGACAAAGGCTTCTTTCTCCAATCCGTGACATCATCGTACATGTATTCTTCTTTCTTAAAGTAAATTGTTGATCCTGATCGCCGCTATCTTGCTTGGTCGATCAGATGGCTAAAATGTCTTAAGAACTAACATTAACAATGTGCAAAAGGAATATATTATTAAAGTTTTTTTTTATAAAGTATCTCTTGAAATTAACCTGGTCATGTGCTTGAGTTCTGTTTTCTATTTTTGTTCCTAAAATCTAGAGGTTTGTATTTCAATTCCTTAATTTAATAATTGATTTTGATTTGATCGTTTACATGCTAAAATTAATGTTTCTTGACAAAATATTCAAATGAAATCCTTTATTAAAATTAATGATATTAAGTTATCGATCAGAAACGATACTTCTTAACTAAAAGAGACAATATTTGCCAAAATTTTTTGTAGATCTTTTAGGCCTAAAATGAAGAAAGATTTAGTTAAAAGGCCAACTTGTACAAAGACGGATTTACTTACCTCTCAGGAATTATCTATCTATTATAGCTCGACTAATAGCATATACTGGCTTGTCCATTAGCCCCTTTTGAAAGAATAATCATTGTTGAGAAATTAAATTAATAGGCATAATAGAATTGTTTTTTACAATTTTAAAGAATCACTTTAATATAATGACTTGAAATAATAATTAGCAGATAAAAGAATTAAATAAAAATTTGATTTCGGGTATATTGTAAAACTTTTTCTTTTATGAAAAGTCGTTAGTTACAAATTATTCAATTATCCAACCTCTAACAATATGTACAGAATAGATAAAGAGAATTCAACCTTTTAAGAGCATTCCTATTTTTCTCTTTTTATAAAGAAATATTACACTTTCTTTTATAGTTCAAATAAAATTAGACTTTAAATTATAATTAAAAAATTTATTTTTAATTATAGTTCAAATTTAAAATTAATAAAATCAAATATCTTATATTTGATCCCTAAAGTTTCTTAAACTTCATAATTAAGTCCAATTACTCTATATGTATGAGCCAATAATTTCTAATATGTTGATAATAATTATAAATTTTAATTTTAATTCATATTTATAATAAGATAAATTAAAACTCATTTAATTTTCTTTAATTATTTCATTAAAAATTTATAATGATAGATAAAAATTAAAGTCTAACAATATATCATAATCAATTAAATATTAAAAATGTCGGTATATTTGACTTTACCTATCTATGCATAATTATAATGTATAATTTGAACCTTAGATTATTCAATATTCTAATTAGACATAAAGTATAAAAATAATACTTATTAAATTTAAATCTAATCATGTTCGATCCTGCAAATTAGTAATTGTTTAAGAATTGATATTTGAAAGCATCCTTCTCAAATCTCATTTAACTTTGGTTAGAGAATCTTAAATCATTATCAATAAAAATGATAGAATATTGTCCTTAATTACTTTCAGATGAAGTATCCTTTATTAACTTACCTGACTATTTCCATACATTTTATATCATATCTAAGTATTGCCAATTGAGCTATTTGATGTATCTTATTTACTATTGGACCTAGAAAGGGTAGTATATATTTCTTTCATCAATGAATTAGTTTTTTTAAAAAAAACTGAGCTATTTGATGAGGTTAAATGTATTTATATTTCACTAAGTATTTTATTTTATTTTTATATAAATTACCATAATTAAATTTATTTATTTTATGTTTTAGGTAATTGTTGAAGATGATGTCTTAGAATGAGATTTATTAAGAATGCCTATTTCAAGTAAAAACATAGACAAAAATCATAGTTCTTGGTTAAATACAAACTAATGCAAACCCGTGGACCAACTTGTACCCATTATAGATTACTGTGAGCTACTGACTACAGTTCATTTTGAAACTTTAAGGTCTTGTTAATCATCGCTAAATGCATTTGGTTTTCAATAACTTATTGTCATTATTGAATTGCTGATAATTGACTACAAACAATTCCACTATTGAGAGCATGTCGGTTTTTTGTTGTTGTCTTTAAATATGGTTGATGCATATGTACTTTGAAATCTAATGTCAAATTGAATGCAGGTGATTCACATAGGACCTGGACAACTCAAGAAGAAGAATAAGGCTGCACCAAGCAGCTTAGTACCGACAAAACTACAGTCACAGTATCATCAGCTTCTTGGAAGCGTAGCTAATGAGCCATCTGCTTGTACACAACTACAAAATCAGACACCTAAACCTTTTGAGCCTACTCCAACACCAAGAGAAGTCACATGTTGGGCCCCGATCCCGGAGCCCAATCCCCTTACACGATACAAAGACCAAAAGATTTAAACATATCATCGATAGGGTTATCACCTCGGAAACTCCTCAACTATCATCGGTTTAACCTTATTCGAATCCTTATAACATTCCAAAAATCTGCTCATAATTTGTTCAATGGCGTGCCCGAATAAAACAATCACTATGCTTGAACTCAATTCCTTTGTTTGCGAACAGAATTTGTAAACCTTCA
Organism: Erythroxylum citrifolium; assembly: GCA_026284465.1. Classification (NCBI taxonomy): domain Eukaryota; kingdom Viridiplantae; phylum Streptophyta; class Magnoliopsida; order Malpighiales; family Erythroxylaceae; genus Erythroxylum; species Erythroxylum citrifolium. Next base: position 31,819,996 of record JANKOE010000002.1, on the reverse strand, counting down.
AACCAAAATTTCCATTCAACTTCTTCAAATAAAATCATAGCCCTAAGTTTCTTGTTTAATTTAAAGCAAGAATCACCTCATTTGGAAGTCGGATGAGGGAATTATGCCCAAAAGAATAATCCATGATCATAATCCTCAATCATGCAGTGACATGTCTTGTCGCGAATGCCATAACTTTTTCTACAAATGTCCAATTGCTTTTGTTTTTGTACCGTTGGAAAGATAACATCAAGATCTACAACTCATATTAGAGGCCTCAAAGTGAGATTCGCGCTCTTAACAGGTCAAAATCTCAATTCCTCATAGTTGACCGACCATGTCCGTTAAACGGACTTGCATGTCCGTTAAACGGACATGGCTTAGCCATTACTCCAATTTCCCCCGAGAGTGTCCGTCGAACGGACCTCCATGTCCGTTTGATGGACATGAAACCACCAAGCACCCTAATTTCTCTCGAACCTGTCCGTTAAGAGGACTTTCGTGTCTGTTTGACGGACACACATAAAACCAACATTTTTTCACAATTTTTTCCAACTTTCCAACCCTCAATTAATCATCACTCACACTCCCAATCTTCCCAAATTAATCCTTTAAGAGTATTAACACTTCTTAATCACTCAATTACTAACTCAAATGCATCAGACTCCCAATTCTCAATTTGATAAATATATATATATTCTAGGCTTCTAGCTATCACCAAAGCCTTCACCCCTTTTTTTTGTTGAAAACCTCTCATCCAATATCACTACTAGCCATACTCAAGACTCATATCCAACACAAACTCAGCCCATTCATCAAAGACATAAACTTCATACTCCTCATTCAATATCATTACTACAAGCTAGATTCTTAACTTGCAAGAGCCAATAACTCACAATTTCAATATGCTATTCTACCACAACATTTTCATTCATACTTCACACAACCTCAATTCATAATTAAGGCATATTTCCCTTTTCTTCATTTCTTTGCTAATACTTCAACATTTTAATCGAACTAATCATCCATCCCTAACCATTCCAATTACTAAGGTCTTATACTAGACAAATAATTCGCAAGCATCACAAAAGCATAAGCTTACACAAACCATTTCCAAAATCACATTCATATACAAAAAGGAAATCCTCAATTTCCTACTCTTGATTATAAACAAGGCAAACGTTAAACCAATCTTCCTTACAATTCATATACACATTTTGAATTTACAACAATTACAAATAAATGCTCAAAGTTCAATATCTCAATAAACTATACAAAAGTCAATTAGCTTAATACAAAAGCTATCTATCTTGAGACTCGTCCAAATGTCTTGCAAGGATTGCTATTTCTTCTCGCACTGCACCTGAGGAGGGGAAAAACGGGGGTTGAGCTTCACAGCTCAGCGGCTAAACCATTTATAGCCATTGGCTTTAGAGCCACACAATCAATCAAATATATACATACAAGCATGTATAAAGACATAAGCATACAACAATGAGAATTCAATACTCATAAGACAATTGACATTTCACGATTTACTTCATCATCATATAGGAAACACGAAATGCAATTTCAAGCATAACTACACATATCATATGCAATGCACAATCAAAACGGCTCGAGGGTTCCGTGAACAAAATGATGAAACCGAAGTTTGCATCGTGAACAAAACGAGTCCATTTCGGATCTCGTGGGCCACTAGCGGGCTGCCGGGAGAAGGCGGGTCGTCGACGTGCACGTGACTCAAAACGGTTCCA
>JANKOE010000002.1:31801590-31811858 GCA_026284465.1 Erythroxylum citrifolium | reverse complement strand
CAAAATGTATATAATTAGCAACCATTTTACTATGGTTGCTGAGAATTTGGTTGCTGAAACCAAATTTTCTTGTAGTGTTCTTAGAGACATATAAAACAAATAATAAATGTATTTTAAGTACATAAATGGGTGTGATGTACTTAATTGTAAGCCTCCTTCTATTCAACTCGCATTTTCAATTACTTAACATTCTTTATTTTATAAATCAAAATTTATCAATATGAATGTGGTTACCATAAAAAAAGACATATCATATTATATAATTTTTTTATGAAAATGAGGTCTAAAGTTATTGTTCATATATACACTCCTTTGAATGTTACAAAAGTTACAAACTTTCTAAGGATGAAAGTAATTTCTAACATTGTAATATGTATGAGATATTTTCTTTAATTATTTTAGATGCCTATGATAATTGTGAGCATATGACAAGAAATTATGTTTATCATATGAAAAATTATGTAGGTGAGTTGTTTTGATGATAGTTGACTTTTGGTCTAGACTGGGAGCTATATATTAATGTATATGTCTTATCTTTTAGCCTAGCATGTGAGTGTCTTAATAAGGATACACAATGCTTATTTACTATCTTAGGTAAAGGCTCTTAACAATGCATATATTTTCCCTTGACAAATGTAGTTTTTGTGTTAGGTGCACCTTCATAAGTACTTATTCTGATGCATATTATTATAATTCTTTTGAGCTTTACTATGCTTATTTTTTTAAACTTCCCTTAGTAAATTTTGACAAGTAGTCTATGGAGCGTTAATCTTCTTTCATAATGTTTCATTCTAAATTTTTAGTGCATCTATGTTTTCAACACCCACAATGGATATATTTTAAGATGCTTTGATAATATGCAATTAACTTATCATTTTTTTTCATTTTCAATCACGTATGTACCCAAAAAAATTTAGAAGTTGACTTCCTTATAAGGAAAATGGAATTTGATGATTTAAGGGCCTTTGTCTTAGTATTAACCTTCATTTCCTTTTTTTTCATGTATTTAATGTTTTTATTTTCTTTAAGGAGAGGGCTTTAGGACTTCATGTGGGTGAAATTCTTACATTTACAATAGACAATGTTAGATTTTTTTAAATTTTAAATTAACCTTACCTTACTTTAAATCTTTTCTTTGGATAAGTTCTTTCTCTTTAAAAATTACTTAAATTTCATAGTATTAAAAGTGATGTCTTCATCATCAGTTTCACTTGATTCCTCTTTTAAGGATTTGACCAACATAGATTAAGGTTGTAAAAATTAATACAATAAAAGTTTGCATCAATATTCATTAATATATTGGTAATATAATATGCTACATTGGTTAACTAATATGCTCTACTGGTTAACCAGTATGACCCATTAGTCGACCAATGGTTAATGGCTAGTGATATTAGTTATTTAATGCACATTGGTTAAACAATATATTACACTAGTCAACTAATGCTTTGTAAATAGATGTTGCAATGGCTAATTTTTGCCACTAATGATTAGTTTAGATCTTAAAACATTATAAATACACACTTTTTCATTGGTTCTTCCATTAAAAAGCATTTTGGTGGTTTTATACATATATCTCTAAGGTTTTACAAGCATTTGAGTAATCATCGTCTCATTTTTTTAGTGAGGGAGCCATTTATCTTTATCAAAATGATCAAGTGATATCTTTTTAGTTGTATTTTTTATTGTGACTGGGGTTACTCTTCACCTTTGATAAAGTTTATAGCAATAGTTGCTCTTTACTTATGGAAAATAAGATTATTATAAGAAGCTTCCTCTTAGTCTTGTCAGAAAAAAGAGACTTAGTGAAAATTCTAAAAATTGTCTTGGATAGTCAACGTAGGCAAAGGTTATTAATCGGACCATTATAAATGGACTTGTGTTTCATCTTCCTTACACTTTTTAAAATATTACTTAATTATGCTATGATTTAGAATAATTTTTTTCCTTTTTTCACATATTGTTTCTTAACAAATAACATCCATTATATAGAAAATAATTTTTAATTTTACAAGTACCCAATCAACTCCCTTTTTAGGTGTTATTAGGGACTAACAAGAGGTATTATAGTAGGCCTCTTTCTTTGTAATTTCTAAAAAAAGTTTAAGAAAAGATCATCATGAAATATCTAGGTTCATGTTCTTCTAAACAAAAGGGCCAAAATATTAGTCAGACTTTTTTTTAATAGTAATGATTATCTCTATTAGAAAAAAAATAAAGTGTTTCTTGATAGCTAAAAATGTTAACTTGTAGGAAATTCCCTCATGCTTTCCATTCATTTATACTAATGTTACAAATGGTAGAAAATATCCAAAAATAAAAAAAAGAATGGGATCCTTAAAACAAGAGACTAAATTCATTAAATTGTAAAGCTATTCGCATTTTATCTTAAGAAATCAATTTAATAAAGTTTTTATATGTGAAATGGCTTTTGGAATACTTTAGAAGTTACACATGACGGAACATATCAAATGGAGAGAAAATTGAGCATGCTAACACCTTATTATTAATTGTTTCAAATAAAGCAAAATAAAAGTATATCTAGCATGTAGACTAGATTTATTGATATCATTAATGCTTTTAAGGGGTTAGGCAAGATATATAACATTGTTTAAATGGTGATAAAATTGTTTAGTTCTTTTCCAAAGGCTTGGCAAGCTAAGATGACAACAGTCCAAGAAGGAAGACTTAAATGTGTTATCATTGTAGGAAATTGTTGGATCACTACCCACCTATAAGATGAGGCTTAACTAGGCTTAACAAGAAGAGACCATGATTCCAAGGAGGAAAACATAGCCTTCAAGGATTATATGGAGGAATCAAGTAGGGAAAAAAAAGACATCAACTAGTGAAAGCAATGAGGAAGACATTGCCCTAATCAATAGAAAATTCAAGAAATTTCTAATGAATAAAAACTTCTCAAGAAAACACTTCAAGGGTGGTAAGATAGATTCAAGAAAAAAATTAATTATTATTATTTATTTTTCATATAGGAAAATAAGACATATAAAGTCTCAATGCTCTCTCCTTAAAGAAAATTACAAATATCAGAGAAATGAAAAGACGAAGAAAAACGACCAAAACAAAAAAAAACCATTTAAAGCCTTTATTTTGAATGACACAAGTGTTTACAAAAGTGAACATTTAAAAAGAGATGCATCTTACATATGTTTCGTGGCTAAAGGTGGTAATGATGTCTCTAAGGAAAAGAGGAAAAAATTGGTACATAGATAATGGATGCTCAAGGCATAAAAGTATGGCATCTCAATTTTTTACTCTTAGAGATAAATGATGAAGGGTTTGTCACACCTGGAGACAATGCCAAGGGTAAGATAATTTTCATTAGCAAAGTTAGTATTGAAGGTCATACTAATATTGATAATGTACTTGTGGTTAATAGATTGAGGCGTAATTTGTTAAGTGCGAGCTAACTATACGATAAGGACTACAAGGTATATTTTAAGGGAAGATCATGTATTATATATAGAGTGGTTAAAAATAGCATTTCATTTTTTGAGAAAGAGGGAAAGAAATATGCACACAATTGATCTTGGTAATTTCTACAACTAAAATATAAAGTGCTTAATGTTTATTAGTGAAGATATAATGATTTGGCATAGGGACTTTAGACATAAAAGCGTAGACCTCATCTCTATTCTCATCTATAACCAATTTGTCAATAGACTTTCGAGGCTCAAATTTGAGAAAGACAAGATTTATGTATCTTTCCATATAAGAAAACAATCTAAGAACTTAATCAAAAGAAAAAATTCAGTAACTTCCACAAGACCTTTGTAATTACTTTATATGGATTTGTTTGTTCTAATTATAGTTGTTAGTCTTAGTGGTAAATTTTATACTTTTCTCATAGTTGATTACTTTATTAGATTTATATAGGTCTTATTATTAGCTAGCAAAGATTAATATTTTAGGGTGTTTTTCAAATTTATAAAGTTAGCTCAAATTGAAAAGGAACTCTCCATTACATATATTAGGAACGATTATGGTAGGGAATTTGATAATGAAATATTTGGAACCTTTTGTCATGATAATAATATCTTCCATAATTTTTCTACTCGAAGGATTCCCTGATAAAATGGATTTGTTGATAGGAAAAATAAGACATCTCAAGACATGGCTGTAACTATTATAAATGAATATGATCTTCCTAATTATATTTGGGTGAAAGTCATAGCTACTGTATGTCACATTTCTAATAGAGTCTATATAAGACCAGCTATAGATCAAACACCTTATGAGCTTTAACATGAAAGAAGCCAAGGATAAGTTACTTAAAACATTTTGGTTGTAAGTGCTACATTTTACATAATAAAGATAACCTAGGGAAGCTTAAATCCAAAGTAAATGAATTCTTGTTTACTCTTTAGCTAGTAAATATGTAAAGTTTTAATATGAAGAGTCTTATTATTCAAGAGTCTGTGCATATTGTTTTTGATTAATCTAACCCTCTTATGCCTAAAAAAGATCTTAGAGATGTTGATATAAATTTATCCAAGGAATTAGAAAAACAAGCCCTTTAAGAGAATAAGATTGATAATCAAGACACCTCACATGAGTTAATTGATACACTATTAAATCAAGTTGATAAGAAGGATGAGAAGCTTCCAAGAGATTACAAACTCAAGATGAATCATCCTTTAGAATAAGTTATAGTTTTTGTTTAATGAGGGGTAATCATTAGATTTTATTTTAGAGGCCTATCTCATCTCGTTTTATTTCTTATATTGAGCCTAAGACTATAGAAAAAAAAGTTTAGTAATGAATGTTGGATTATTATTATAAATGAATAGTTGAACCAATTCAAGAGAACTAAGGTGTGAAATTTAGTGCTTAGGCCTAGAGACCATCAAATTTTAGGTACCAAGCTGGTTATTTAAAACAAATCAAATGAACTAGGTACCATTGTGAGAAATAAAGCTATATTGGTGATAAAAGGGTATAATCAAGAGGAGGGCATAGACTTTGAAGAAACTTTTACACTGATAGCTATGTTAGAAGCTATTAGGTCATTACTTGCATTTACATCTTATATAAAATTCAAATTATTTCAAATAGACGTTAAATTTTCATTTTTAAATGGTCTTATTAAAAAAATTATGTTAATCAACGTCTCGATTTTGAAAATCATAATGCATCTAACCATCTTTACGAACTCTCTAAAGCTTTATATGGCTTGAACAAGGATGAAAAAAGCAAGTTGGTTAATGTAAAGCTCTATTGAAGTATGATTAGTAATTTTTTATTTAATCGCAAGTAGGCCCGATATTATATTTAGTGTGTACTTGAGTGTTAGATTTTAATTGATCATAAAGAGTCTAATCTTACAGCCAGTAAGTGTATATTTAGATACCTATGTAATACCTTATTATTAGAACTTTGATATCCCAAAAATACTTTTTATTCAGTTAGATATTCAGAAGTGGATTATATTGATAGTTTTTATATTGGAATAACACATTTGGCACTTTCAACATTTAGGCAATGTATTAATATCATAATCTAGTAAGAAACAAATTTTGGTTACAATATCAATTGCAAAATTTGAATATATAGAATCTAGATGTTGTTATACACAAATTATATGGCCTAGATAACAACTTAGGGATGATGACATAGATCTTACAAAGATACCTATTAATTGTAACAACACTAATGTCATATATCGTACAAATATCCTTATTTAACACTCAAGAACGAAGCACTTAGGAATTACATATTGCTTCATTAGAGACCATGTGTAAAATAGGATATTGAACTAGAATTTGTTGACACATTACACCAATTGGCCAAATTTTTTAATAGATTAATGAGTAAGGACAAGATTTGCACAATTATGAGATAGCTGGGTATGATTGATAAGAATTCTATATAATAAGGATTCCTTTATATAACTGGGTATGATTGATAAGAATTCTATATAATAAGGATTCCTTTATATAACTTAACTCATTCTTGATTAGTATTTGGTTGATATATTTTATATTTCAATAATTTAATTCTGACTTTTAAAATTGTTTCTCAAGTTTTGATACATTTATGGACTTATATCATAATGTGGTTGACTAGTTTCCACACAAATCGACATTTTTGTCTTATCAACAATTTTGCTCATATTTTGTTGTCGTTTAAGTCAACTATTAACTCATATTATTGATTAGTCATCCATTGTTACCCCATGTGTAAGAAAACTATTATCCAGTTAGTTTATTAATAAATTGTTCATTGAACTTGTTAATGACTTACTCACATTAGTCAACTAATGTCTTTAGTGGTTAACCAATATAATCATTTCCTATAAATTTTCTTCAGGTGAGTTTGTTAATAATTTGGTAATTATGTTGGTAAAACAACACCATGCATTGGTTGACCAATATGGTTGCTTAGTTTACCAATATATTGAGTTTTAAAAATAAAAGCTCACTTTCTCTCTCATCTTTTCATTTGAGTTTTTATTCTGCTTTCTGAGAAACCTTAAGAAACCATCACATTAAATTGATTTTCTCCTCCTTTTTGACCCTCTGAAGATCTCCACTCCACTCAATTAATGTAAACCTAAAGAAGTAGAAACTCAAAACGTTCTCATAAGACAACTTCCCTATCTATAATGGCTCTCCTCTCTTCTTAAGTGTCTCTTAGACAAATCTCGAGCAACATCATTAGCTTATGTGGAGTTCTTTATACCTTTAGTATCCAAAGATATTAACATCTAACTTTAGTCCATCAAATTTCATTTGGGGCAAATCCTAATCACTTAAACATAATTGTGCATTCAATTTCATAAGACTGCATTAAACTTAAATCAAATTGCAATTTTGGTGAGTTAAAGTTTTTGAATTAGGGTTTCTTCAATTTCCCATGCATTCTATATTACTTTTCTATATTGATGCTTTATTAGTGAAATGAAGGTTGCTTTAAGGTTTTGTAATTCTTGTCTGCATTTGTTTTTGTTTAATTTTCATTGAATTTGAGTTCTAGGCTTTTTTACCTGGTAAAATTTAGGAATTTTTAAGTTAGTTAATATTGAGCAAATTTTTATGAAAGTGATTAATGGTTATTACAATTGATAAATATTTGAGCTATTCTCACATTCAATTTCATTTACGCTTATCAATTCATGCCTCAATTAAAAGATTTCAACCTAGACACTTTTAAGAAATTGGGAATTTTTTTCAGTTAGGTACAATTATAGGTCACTTTTATAAAATTGAAACTATTTCATACCTTCCTTCTATTTTCCAGGTTTGATTGCTCTTTTCTGTAACAAATTTTTTAATTTATCTGTAAAATACCCTTATTTTGAAGTTTTTAATGAAATCTACATACTTCATGATTTATCTTACATTTTCCTACATAACTGTACAACACTTGTTGTGATGGATCGAAAATTGAAGTTGATGAGGTTGAACTTTTGAAATCTTATTGAAGTCCCTTTTCAACATGTGACCTTTGACCTTTAACTTATTGGTACCCATTATTTATTATATTTTTCGTTCATTAAAGTATCTCACACCTTTTCTTTCCATGGAAAATACTAGAGGAAATTTTAATCTCGTGTTTTGGAAATTTACTTGGGGTAATGTTGGATCCCGTTTCCGGAACCCAACTCTTGCTTTGATACCAAATTGTTGGACCCTATTTCCAGAGACTAAACATTCGGAGACAAAACGGAACCGTCATCCCATAATGGTGGCGTGCCCACAATATAAGAACATCGAACAATAAAAAAATTAGAGAGTCACAAGCCAAAAACCAAACATTTATCATAAATGAATTCTAAAAGAGTTTATACAAGCTCATTTCAAAATACCAAAAATACAAAAAATATGAAATATGAAATACACACGTTACAATTTGAATGCTTATGCTTACAATGATTCTAAATTACAAAATTTTCCTGAACTAACATCATTACAGAAGTCTCTATTCTCACTATTTGCCAAGCTTTGCAAGGATCAATGCTTGTCTATCTTTTTCTGCACCTGTGGAGTGGAAGGCAAAGGGGGTGAGTTGCGAAGCTCAGTGGCTTATATGTTTATAGACATTGGCGACGAGCCACACAATGAGCATCAATACACATGTATCAAGAAATTCAAATTATTCGCAAATTCATCACACAATTCATAATTAACCAAAAGTTAGCACATAAAGCATATCATAAAATCTTCTATCAAGCATAACACTTTATTATGCATTATACTCAACAAAGTCATAATGAAATGCACAACAAATGGCTCGAGAGCTCCGTGGAACAAAACGGATAAACCGAAGTTTAAACTGTAAACAAAATGAGCCCGATTTCTCAGGATCTTGTGGCCTCAAGCGGGTAGCTGGGATAAGGCTATACGTTAATGTGCACGAGACTAACGAAACTTTACTATCTTGCCCAACCACAAACAAACTTATGTTCAATTTAGTCAATCACAAATTTGCATTCTCATACTTCTTTCATTTCATCAAATTCTCACATCTTCATACTTTTCATTTATTTCAAAGAAAACATGTCATATTTTCTCATGCATTTCCAAATATTCACATTCATTCAATTTAAGCAATTTAGCACACATTCATGCCTAACACCAAATTGCTCATTTTACACAACAACCATAAACATATTACCCACCTATTTACTCTTGGAAATCCCAACTCAAGATTGCCTTTCCTTTTGCCCTTGGATTGTCATTCCTTGGTCTCCTTCAAACAACCAAGTTCTCATTCAACACAACATTCCTATAGAAATTCATGAAACTTCAAAATCACAAAAATGAAATAAATGCTAAAGTTGGGTTTAGGCTTAACCTACCCATAGTTTATCTAGGGTGGAAAAACCAAAACCTAGTTTAGAAATCCATTAAAAATATCCATCTAGGGTTTTTCCTCTTTCTTCCTACATAACTCATTCTCTTCTCTAATTCCTTTTTGTTTTTCCACTAAGGAAGAAGAAAGAAGATGCTTACCTTAGGTTTAGTCCAAATCTTCTTCTTTCTCCTTCTTTCTCCTTTTTTCCTAGCTTCCACGCACTCTTCTTCTTTTTCTCTTCTCTTCTCACGACTTTCTCTCTTTTCTTTTGTTTTTCACACCAACTCTATTCTTCTTCTATTTTTTAAGACAACATTTTAGTTGTCTTTACCATTTTGCCCCTCATTTAAGTGGTATTTCCATATTTACCCTTATTTTGTCTTTAAAACTGACATCTTAACTCCTTATTTTGATCAGGTAAATGAAGCAATTTGATAACACTTCTTTCTAGAGAAATGTTCCTCTATGTCTTATGTTTCTAATGACACAAAAAACACTCAATTTGGTTTGGAAATTTGAAAGTTGTAGCCCAAACACTTTCGGACTGTTACTATACACTATACCCAACTTCACTCCATAAATTGAAAATCTTAGGGACTGAATTGAAATTCAATTCCTTCAGACAATTTGTAGCTCCATGTCTCTAGTTTATTTAGGGACAAGAATCAACTCATTTGGATCTCTACAGATCGAGATATCGCCAAAATACTGAAGTGTGTTTAGAAAAATATCTAATTCATACTCTTTTAACCGATCCTCTCACTTTGATTCCATCAAACTTTTTCAGATTAATATCAAAACCTATAAATTTTTATGGAGAGGTATAGGAATGTCTCAGGAATCCAACGCTTCAAAAATAAGGTCAATCGAAGGTCGAACGAAAAAGTCATGGCCAAAAGAGTGGAGAGAGGTCGGGTCAGGAGGAAACATGACAATAGTCGACTGGTACCAAATTAGTCGACTAATACAAATAAGAGTTGGAGAAAACATGAAAATAGTCTACTGGTCGAAGACTATTAGTCGACTAATATAAATAAAGTTGGGGAAAACATGACAATAGTCGACTGGTCGAAGACTATTAGTCGACTAATCCTATGATAATCGACTAGAAACTCTTGGTCTTTCTTCTTCCGACATCCTAACTTTCACAATTCATAACTTTTGACTCAGAACTCCAAAATCTGCAAATTTGGTATCAATGGAAAGCTAAAAGAAGGCTATATAACTTTTAAGACAACTTTGGCTAATTCTATCTAGATCAACACATAAAAAATCACATAATGTTTAGATCGACAAAATCTAACTCTCCACTATTCATTCTCAGAAAATTTTCAGACTTCCACTTTTCAAAATCCAACACTTCGATTTTTATTATAGTCTTTCTACTCCATTTCAATCAACTCATTCACCATAATTTCATACTACTCCAAAATATGTAAGTTTAGTCAAAA
>JANKOE010000002.1:31784234-31797836 GCA_026284465.1 Erythroxylum citrifolium | reverse complement strand
CAATGTACAAGTCGACTTATCGGTACCGAGCAAGCACAAGTCGACTTACACATGGTACAAGTCGACTTACACTTACATGGAGCCCCCCCTTTAGTTGACTATAACGTGAGAGCATAGCAAAATAAACAAGAGAGGACCCAAGAGTTGCAGCCAAGAGGTGATAACACGTATGAATTAGAGCCAGACACGTGGAGAAGCAATTAAATGGATGCTGGAAGCATGATCACATCGGACAGCAAATTAAAAAGTAATACACTGGAGCAGCTATAGGAGAACAAAATTGAATTAAATGGAGGTTGAAACGCAAGCAACAAAAAGAGACTAAGGTGAGTGGGCTGATTAAAAGAAGGGGCCCCACCTTTTCATTAAAGAGTTGTTGACAGCAGCTGTAAAGGGGCAGATCAATTAAGGAAACAATAAATCAACACAGGAATTAAATCAGCAGAGAAGGGGGCGTGACCAAAGGAGACGAGAGCAAAAGGACAGGTGGCGTTGGCGCAAGCAAGTTTTGTCCATCGCAAGTCACGTAAAAATCAATTCAAAGGGCTGGAGTTAACAACACGTGGAGGAGCAACAATAAATCAAGATAAAAATGCCAAGAAATAAATGAGGGCTGCGTGCGTGAAACAACTGGGCAGAGAATGGAGAACAGTGGAAGCTCACTAAAGGCGTGAACGAAACACGCAAACAGCTGGAGACATTCACGTAAGTAGCGCCGCCAAAGAGCAAAATTAACGCAATCAGCTACAGCATGGACGACAGGCGCAAACAAAGAAAAATTAACACCCTAGAGGAGAGCAGACGAAAGTAGGAGGCGGCGCTACAATGAAATAGGAGAAGAACACGCCTATGCACAGTGGAGAATAAAACCAAGACAGCGGGGAAATAAATGACGAAGAGAGCAGTGGAGTGAAAAGCTTGGGCAGTGAATAAAAATTGAGGGTTTTTGGCTAGGATGAAGATGAGGGCTGAAGGTATTTTCAAAAAAATATCTATGAAAGGCTGAACGTTCCGACGCCGGTTCGGAGGTAACATCAACACCAACGACCCGGGTTAAGTGATTTTATTATTATTTTGTTATTTCTTTCTCTCATTAGAAATTGATTGTGTTATCCTGTTTTTAATCAATTTGGGTATTGTGTATGGATAATCGGATTTTCGTAATTATTCTGTTATTTGTGTACGAACCTATTGGGTATTGTGATTTGGTGATTTTAATGCGTTCATTGAATTGTCAATTTTAAGCCCATTGCTAGAATTTCGATATAATCCGTAATTGTTATGTTGAAATTCATGTGTAGCGACTAGTGATTCGTAATCATTAGGGATAACACGACCTAGGTTAAATAACGCATCGTATGTAGTTATTGCCTTGATTAATCGGTTTTCCTAATTCGTAATGCTACTGCCTAATTAAATCTAGAGATCGTATCCTAGGTTGTTAGGTGGTTAGGTTTAATTAACGATCGTATCTTGATTAAACAAAACCTAAGGGAAAACTCGGGTTAATTATTAACTCACGATTAATAATATCTAGGAGAGGTTAAAGAACAACAAATTAATAAAATATGCTTGATTAGGGTTTAGGCCGAGATTGAACCGAAGAATCGGGTCCTTACCAAATTCCCCATTTTTATTATTTTTTGCATGTTTTCTTTAATTTGTTTTTTATTAGATAGTTTTATTTTATTTTCGTCTTTAAAAATCCAAAACCCCCTGTTAGTGTAAACACCGATTAATTTTATTTCATAAACTTTACACGCACTCTCTGTGAGATCGACCTAGACTTGCCACTGCTACAGTAGTAGTCTAGTTAATTTATTTTGACTAGCGTTACGACACGCGGTCAACACTCTATTGTGTTATAAAGTTTTAAATGGAGCCCATTATGAGAGAATCTCACTCTATTTTAAAAAACCAATAGCTCATGGACTAAGTACTCACAATCTTGATCAAATCTAAGAGCCTTAATAATTTTAGTAATTTATTTCTTAACCTCAAGTCTGAATTCTTTAAACCTTTTTAATGACTCCAACTTTTGTTTCATTAATTAACATAATCATATCTAGAATAATTATATGTAAATGTGATGAAATATAAGTACTCAACTCTTGTGTAAGTAGACATAAGGCCATATACATCTAAATGTATAAGCTATAACAACCTATTGGCACATTCTCTGTTTCCACTAAAGGATAGTTTCCATCTTAGCTAAAAGATAATATTTAAATTTTCATATGATTTATAACCAAAAGGATTCAGATGTCCTTTCTTATGAAACTTTGTGATTCTAATTCTATTGATATGAACCAATTTACGATGTTATGAATAAGATACATTCAGGTCACCTAATTTCCTTTCCTCATTATTTACGTTAGAAATTGGCCTTTACAAAATCTAATTCGTATAAATAATTTGTAAGTAATCTAGATCCATAGCAAAAAAATATAAAAAAGAATAACTTTTATTCATAATAGTAATAAAGACTAATTCATTAAGATCTAAATAAGAAAAAGAGATAAAGGTTATAATAATAATTAGAACATAAGAAAAATTATTTAGTGAATAAAGCCAAAAAGGAAAAGTTAAAATATAAGTTTTGACAACTAATGTAGCAACCTTTACTCCAATTCTAACTTGCAAATCTACTCACCTTTCATCAGTGATTTACTCTTTGTTAACACCCAGGCTTCATTATAAGTGTGAGAACCATATACATTATCTAATGACCTAGATTATAGAATACAAGTAAAAAGATTGATCTCAATCAGAAGCATACCTTAAAATGGAGTTTCCTTAAGCTTCTTATCTTTTAGGCTACCAAGAAAGACTTTATAGTTTCTTTTCTAGTGTCCATCAACTCCATAATAAAAAATGTGCTCTTATCATTGATATCTTTCTTAACACCACCACTAGGCTTTGCTACTTTAAGGGAAGCTTTTCATTTCTTAATTTGTTCTTCTTAGAGCCTTTTTTATTGCTACCAAAAGAATACACAATAATAACGAAAATAGGTTCCTTTTTAAGGCACCCAATTGTAGTCTTAAGCATATTTAACAAATCAAGTAATGTAACATCCTTTTAGTTTATATGATAATTCATAATAGACTATGAAAATATTAGAATAAAAGACTGAAGTATCAAGTTAATGCTTAATTCATGACCTTTGACAGCATCCAATAAGATAAATTTTTAATATAGTTAATCTTCTTCAATATATGTAACTCTAATTAAAATACTTATACCATCTTGCATCAATATCATGCCCTAGAAGTCTCATACTTTTTCCATCCTATTTTGTGCATTAAACAACTCCTTGAGAAGCATATTAATAATGTGAGCATTCATGCTCTCATAATGCCTCTGAAACTTTTTTTAGTGAGTTAGGATCCTATTTAATTTAATTTAACTTGGATTTGCTTAACAAACTAACCAAATTAAATTAGGTAAATATCATACTTATCAATCACATATCATGTAACTTCTATATCAATTAGGTACCAATGTTTTGCTAAAATATATCATATATATTATGAATAACTATTCTTATAATTTTACATGATCATGATTTTGCTCATCTAAATCACATAAATTTAATTAAGACTAATTAATTTAAGATAAAATATATTCAAGTTAAAGGGGCCTTAATTTTACTCAGTAAGTCTTATAAGAATAATAACTCTAGTTTTATTCTTAAATAATGGTAAGCGATGATCATATTTTTAATTTATACTAAACAATTAATTAAGGGATTTTAAATTTTTTTAAAAAACATCTCATCATGGTTAAAATAATTTCACCATATTAATCATATCACACATAATTTAACAATGAAAGAAAATTATTTAAAACTTTATTTAATTCTAGTTATTGATCTACTAACTAATTTAATTTAATAAGTCAAATATTAAAAACTATATTAAAATCCATAAGAATTCTTGATAAACATTAACCCCTTTTCAAAAAAATTTCAATCAAGTAAAAAATAATTTTCTATATTTATTTGAAATTTAAATTAATTTTATCTTAATCTTATAAGAGAAACTAAATTAAGGCTTTAAAAAGCAATGAGTTTTTGTTATCTGATGCATCTCAAGTATATTCTCCTTATGGGACATGAGCCCATAAATCACCCCTATCAAGATTTGTGTTGCCAGCCATCTACTTCTCCTTCATTGATTTTTGCATTTGTTTATCGTTAATGTGTTGCTGGAGAGGTTTCTAGTCATTCCTTAAACTTGTGGTTATTTCTTTATTGCCTATCGCTCCTTCTCGATCTGTCGCCATTGCTCTTCTAATGGAGACTTTCTCTACTGTAATAAAATGGGGGTTGGACGTTCACAAAACAAAGGATAAATAATGAATTAAATGTTGTTGCAGAGAATTGAGAGAACTTGAGATCAAAACACAAAGTTTAAAGTGTTTTAGGCGTGTTGGACACTTTCCTTGAAGTGTTATTTGCCCTATTATACTTGCAAACTGGGTTAAAAGCAAATTACTTCTAGGATACAAGGAACACAAGAACATTCAAGTTGCAAGAGTATAAATGTTCTTCAAGAATTATGAATGTAGAGATTGTTTTGGTAGAATTGTTCAAAACTTTTTAATCTTGATTAAAACTCATGTATATATGGGGTTTTCAGAACAGTCATGACTGTTCACGATAAGTCACAACTCTTGAAAAGGAAGCAACCTTTCAGAACAGTCACAGCTGTTCACTACAAGTCACAACTCTTGGAAAGGAAGCAACCCTTCATCTGTTCACGATAAGTCACAACTCTTAGACAGGAAGCAACTCTTCAGAACAGTCACGTCTGTTCACTACAAGTCACAACTTTTGGAAAGGAAGCAACCTTTCATTTCCAAGTTTGACTTTAAGTACTTATATCACAAACTAATTTCCAACAATCCCCCACTTAGTTTGTAACATAAGAAAAAAAGCACAACACAAACAAGAAATCATGCCTAAAGGAAGGTAGCTTTCGCCTTATAGTACAAACATATCACAAAATCCAAAGGAAATGATTGGTGGCTCATTGCTTAAACCATCATTCACAAAGGTTCAGACATGTCGCACAGATGAACCTTGTTAGCATTCAATTAATTCACATTACAATTTTAGCACTATTATCAGCTATATGTTCATCCTAGTTTATGATCATATACAAGAGATTACCTTAAATTCTTGCTAGAAGTGGCACCACTTCTAATGATCATATAGGTGACAAGTATTCTAGCTATGTTTACATAACGATAAACAAGCACTCAAGAATAATTTCATTAAGAGGTTTGTCTCAACCTTCTTACTTAAGAGTAACAAAAATTACAGCACTAATTACGTGGAAGGGTTTACACAATCTTAGTGCTCACAACCACTAAACAACTGGTTATTACCTTTTAAACCTTACAATCTAGGAGTAGTAGAAGAAGGTTGGGTTACCACTGCTAGCGAATTTTTATTACAAGGTTTTAATCTTATTCCAAATGTCGTTGAACTAACTAAATCTCTTGTAAGCAGTTTAGTAAACGGATCTGCCAAATTGTTATGTCCTTACATAAACAATTGAGATGACATCTCTATTTAGCATTTCTCTAATAAATGCATATCTTAAGCTTATATGTCTAGATTTACCATTGTGCACTTTGTTCAATGCACTAGACATAGTAGACTCACTATCACAATGTAAGGTTATGGCAAGCATGGGACGAGGCCAAAGATCTATATCCAACAACAAATTCCTTAGTCACTCAGCCTCCTTACATGTAGAACAAAGAGCTATAAATTCAACTTCTATGGTAGAGTGAGTAATCACCATTTGTTTCACCACCAAGCAATAATACCCAACTACTTATGGGTTTTTGGTCACTAATGCTAGTTATCCAACTAGCATCTAAAAATCCTTCAAGAACATATGGAAAGCTATTATAAAAGAGTCCAAAATCTTTTGTCTTCTTAAGATAACCCGACACTCTTTTAATAGCTTACCAAAGTTCTTTGTGAGATCCCACATCGGTTGGAGAGGGGAAAAAAGTACGCCTTATAAGGGTACGGATACCTCTCTCTTACAAACGCATTTTTCATGGCCTATTGCACCAGTTCCTATCAGAACTCCGAGGTTAAATGTGCTTGGGTGAGAGTAGTACTAGGATGGGTGACCTCCTAGGAAGGCCTCGAGAAAAGTAAAACCGTGAGAGCTTGGCTGGGCCAAGGCCTAAAGTGGGCAATATCTGTAAGCGGGTGATCTGGGATGTTACAGTGGTATCAGAGCCGGTATCCGAACCGTTGTACTAGTTAGGCTGGACCCCAAATAGGGTTGGGCCCTAAGGGGGTGGAGAGTGTGAGATACCACATCGGTTAGAGAGAGGAACGAAGTACGCCTTATATGTGCTTGGGTGAGAGTAGTACTAGGATGGGTGACCTTCTGGAAAGCCTCGGGAAGAGTAAAACCGTGAGGGCGGCTAAGCTAAAGCCCAAAGCGGACAATATCTGTAAGCGGATGATCTGGGCTGTTACATTCTTAGCTAGAACTTTTAGTGTATCTAGCTAGTCTACATACTGAGTATGAGATATCCGGTCTAGCGCAACTTATTAAATACGTTATACTTCCAATTATACTATCATATTCAAGTTGTGCAATTGGACTACCTTCGTTCTTATGTAACTTAAAGTTAGGATCAAAAGGAGTACTTACCTCTTTCACATTCAAATGTTAATATTTCTTCAGGATTTCCTCAATGTAATATGATTGACATAATGCAAATCCTCCACTATGTTTCTTAACTTTAATGCCTAAGATAGTATCTACTTTATCGAGACCCTTCATCTTAATTTTAAAAGAAAGATACTTCTTAGTTTCAACCACACCTTTATATGTAGGACTAATAATGAGCATGGCATCTACATAGAGACAAATGATCACTCCATACTCTTTATTGAATTTAGAATAAATGCACTTATCAGCGTTATTATATCTAAATCCATATGAGAGTAAAACATATTCAAATTTCTCATGCCATTATTTAGGTGCCTGTTTAAAGCTCTATAATGACTTGACTAGCTTACATACTTTCTTGTCATTTCTCGGTAGCACAAAGCCTTCCGGTTGTTCCATATACACTTCTTTATCTAAATCACCATTTAAGAATGTTGTCTTTACATCCATTGGGTGTACATGAAGGCTATCAAAGCTAAAGCCAAAAGTGCTCTTACCGATGTAATTTTAGCAACTAGTGCATATGTGTTAAAGTAATCGATTCCTTCTTTTTGCCTAAAATCTTTAGCTACTAGCCTTACTTTACAAGTTAGAATAGTACCATCTGTGGCATATTTCCTTCATCCTTGGTTTTCATCAAATAAACATGCACAAATCTAGGGCAATCATCAATGAAAGTAATAAAGTATTTATTACCACCTCTTGTTAAAAAACCTTTAATTCACATATATCTAATTACATTAAATCAAGCAATTTTATGTGTCTTTCAACTTTAGGAAAAGGAAGTTTGGTTATCTTTGCTTGTATGCATGTTTCATATTTCTTATTCACTTGGCCATTATAAGAGACTAGTGTTGGGCCCCGTTTTTGAAGTCAAACTCTTGCTTTGATACCACATCTAATGGACCCCGTTTCCATAGCCCAATATCTAGAATCATAAAACGTGATCTTCATTATCCTGTATTTTCGCAAGGGTGGCGTGCCCACACCAGTTAGTAACCATAATCAAACTTTATCCTATTTCAGAATAGATTTTGGGAAAGTCTAAACAAGAAGTACAAATTAACTTCTTCACAATATTTGTAGCTCTATATCTCTATTTTATTTAGAAACAAGAATCATCTTATTTGGAGCTCTACAGATCAAGATATCATCAAAATACCGAAGTATGTTCAGTAAAATATCCAATTTATACTCTTCCAACCGATACCCTTACTCTGATTCAATCATTATTTCCCAAATCAATACCAAAATCTATAAATTTGTATCTAGAGATAGAGGAAAGTGTTAGGGTTCTATTGGTTCAAAAATTAGGTCATTTGGAGGTCAGATGCCCAAGTTATGGCCAAAAGAGTCAAACATGTTTAGATCTGGAAAATCCCTTTGGGTGCGATCGTGAGGAAGGTACGATCATAAGGAACAAAGGTGCAATCGCAAGAGTGCCTGGTGCAATCATAAGGGTGTTTGGTGCGATCGCAAGAGGGCCTGGTGTGATCGCAAGAACACCTGGTATGAGCGCGACCGAAGCTGTCCTGTATAAAACATCATCTGTAACATCCTAACTTGTAATGCTCATATCTCTCAACTCTAACATCCAAAAGTAGCATACTATATACTGTTAGAAAGATAAAAGAAAGATCTACAACTTTCAAGAAGATAACTTTGTCTAATTCAACCTAGATTAATCCAAATTTTTCCCTTAAATTCAGAACACACATTTTTCCCCTATGAAAGACTATGATTATGCCCTCAATCATATTATGCTTGCTTTGGGGCAATTTGCATAACTTTCAATAGAGATGTCAGATTAAGGTCATTCTAGGACTTTTTTGAAGAGATCTTCTAGATCTACAACTTTCGTGAAGACCCTAAAGAGAGATTTTGTGAGACAAAAACTCCCTTCAAAGTATCTCTAATGGTTCCTACATCCATTCTAACATCACTTTCACTCATAATCTTCCCAAATTCACCTCTTCTAATGCAATATCACTTCTTAACCATTCAACTACCAAATTGATTTCATTAAACTCTCAAATCTCAGCTCATTTGACTTATCACATTCAACTACATCTCATCATTCATAATTCCTATCTTTCTTTTTCCATAGCATCTCACTTATGTATATATATATATGTATATAACAACAATTCATGTTCAAAAATCCTCATCTCAAGTTGATAACTTCTTCAAATATACCTAATTTCAACTCACATCATACATACACAATTCATATTTCATTAACACCAAATGATAAGAGTTTACAAAGCTTTAATTGGCCTCTCGAGCCACAATACATCGGTTCGCAAAATACCAAAACAAAAAAGATACATAAACCAATAGTTCTCAAAATGCAATTAAAGCCTTGATTTTGCCTAAACTAGCTTCAAATACAAAATATGCAGAATTCTGACTGATGCCTTGACTCTCTTAGTCACTTGATCTCTTGCTCATCACCTGGAGATGGGAAGGAATGGGGGTGAGCTTGAAAGCTCATGGGTAACAATTTTATAATGGGAAAATAAGCAAAACCTTTGAAATGTTCATTTGTTAATACAAAGTTCTAATTGAATTAATAAAACGTATCGTTCTCAAATTCTCAACCAAAATTCACAAACTACAAAACATGAATGCATCAAACTTGTTAACATATCATAAGCACATCAGAATGGTTTGAGAAGTTCTATAAACAGAACTTACTAACACATTTCCCATAAGAGTCCTGTGTAGTCATGAATAGAACGTACTATCGCAATCCCATATAATGGTTTTGGGTAGCCGTGAACTTAAGGGAGTCCACTCTATGCCACTAGTAGGCAGGCGGGAGAAGCCTTTAACTTGGTCAACGTGCACGTGACATACTTGAATGGACTACACCAAACCCACATAACATGTAATTCATAAATTGAAAACAATTTGCTCAAATGGCACATTTTGGAAACTTGTTTTTCATGAACTTGAGATATTTCGAAAACCATTTCTGAAAACATGATTTCATAAACATGTTATCTTTTCAAAAAAATCATTTTCAAAGTATTTTCATAAATCATCAACACAATTCATATGTCAAACATATAGCAAATTTCTCAATTCATTCAAGAAGCAATAAATGCAACATTTATGATGCAATTGAAATCATTAAACTTCCTTGATTCAAAGAAAACATTAGTGGCTTATTTACTCTATTATAAACAAGTACCCACCTTGATTTCCTTGCATAAAGCTTTGCTAAAAAATGCCTCTCCTCTTGCTCCTCTTGCCTCTCTTAATTCCCTTAACATTGACAAAATTTCCAATTCAATAGGAAATACAATTTAAGGACCCAAAGAAACATATGCATAAAATTGATCCTAGAAAGCTTAAACCCATACATTTCCTAAGCTCCTTGAGCTAAAACCCTTTCAAAAATCCAAAAGAATAAGTAAGACCTTACCTTGGATCTTCACCAAATGAAGAGTTTCTTGGCCCTAATGAAAGCTCTTCTCTTCCTCTACCTTTTTCTCGTCTTGAGCAACCTCAAAATTTCTCTTGAAAGCTAAGAAAAATTGAAACCTAGCTTATTTTCTCTTCTTTTTCTCTCCTCTCCACAATTTCTCTCTTCTCTTCGTTATTTTCTCTTCTTTTCTCCCAATTCACGTTTTTCCTTCTCTTATATGTAAGACCACATTTTCATCTTCCAATTCTACCCTTAATGAGTGTGCAATGTCCACTTTGCACTTTCATTTATGCCTTATATCTTTCAAACTTAAGTGATCTTCCAAAAATGCCTTTATACATATACACTCTTACTACTTTAATTCAATTAACCCATGCAATAAAATTGTACTAACATTTACGTACTAATTAACTCCAAATATAATTAATCTATCAAGACCTCAAAATTAATTTAAATCATGCTTAACTCAACAAGAAGAAGG
This sequence comes from Erythroxylum citrifolium, assembly GCA_026284465.1. NCBI lineage: Eukaryota > Viridiplantae > Streptophyta > Magnoliopsida > Malpighiales > Erythroxylaceae > Erythroxylum > Erythroxylum citrifolium. Next base: position 31,787,209 of record JANKOE010000002.1, on the reverse strand, counting down.
AAAAAAATTCGGGGACCAACAATATATATGCAAATCCTTATAGTGCTATAAGGACAACAACAAAGTTGGAGAAAAAGAATCAACAAGAAAGTTCTTAACATACTTCTAAGACAATGATAGATTAAGAAAGTGCTCAACACAACAAATAATGTATCATACCATACTCATCTAACAAAAAACAAAGAAATGTCCCACACACCATGATGTCTTGTCTCATTAGTTATCGGAACATTAACTATATACATACATACATACGTTTATACATATATATATATACATACATGTATACATACATATATACATACATACATATATATATGTATATATGTATCTTTACCCCTCACTTTAATAGAGGAGATGAAGATAGAGGCTAACTAAAGAGATTTCCATCAATAAAGGAGACGATAAAGAGAAGATGAAACTTTTTATGCAATTTCATAGAGTTTAATGCATTCAAAGGGGTATAAGCTATGGTTGGTATATTAGTTCACCAGATAGAGAGTAGGTGTATATAGTTTGAGAGAGTGTAATTTTAGTGTTTAGGAATCTCTACTAGTTTAGAGAATATATTCAATCTAAATTAATTAAATCATAAAGTCAAAAGAGCTACTAAGAGAAGTATTCGTCTAAATATAGATATTTGATTAAATTCTCTTTTGATTAATTGTCTTATAATCTATTTCCTTGACTATTATCTAATTTAGTTTTATTCTATATTTCACCATTAAAAACCTATAATAATCACCTTTCAATTTATTATCCTTAAAGTATAAATCAAATTCAAAACATTGGGCTTGAGAAGATACAAATTTACTAGTTAAACTTAAGTTTTTCATCTATCCTAACACTACAACAATTCAATGCATTTCGTGACGGTTGCTCGGAGCTTTTGTGACATTTTTAAAAATGTCACAAAAACTACTGATTTTTTGCGACATTTTATAATAACGTCGCGAATTTGTTAGACAATTTTTGTCGTTTTAGCAGGAAAACGTCAAAAAAAGAAGCCTTAACGTTTTTATAGAGAAAACATCGCGGAAGGCTTACCAGTTGTTTTGAGTTCCTCGCAGAGCAAAACAACGTCGTTTAGTTTAAAGGCCAAACGACGTCGTTTTTCTTTTTAACTACCAAGCCCCCCTTCCCCAATCGACATCATTCCCCCCAAACCAAAAGAAAATGATGTCACGTAAGGGTAAGTAGTTAAGCTATTCTAGTTCTGTGGAAGTTTTTCCCCCTCTAACCGATGACGTCTCCCCTCCATCCCAAGAAGCGACGTCGTCTCAACTTCGGTGTCAACAAAAAATTGTGGAGGTAAGTCATTTTTTGTCAATCCCGCCTGCTATTATCGTGTTTTCCCTCTCTCTCGAGCCACCTTCGACCATTGATTTGTGTTCTCATTGCTGACATTTGCGTGGGTTGTCGAAATGCTACTATCTACCATTATTTTGTCTTTTTGGAGTGCTGCTGCCTACCATTGGTGGAGGTAAGTTGTGTTTGACGATTTAATCTAGTTTTGAGAGTGTTATTGCATTTGTTTTGATTATATGTGGTGCATTTGGATTTGTGTTGTGTTGTGTTACAGTAATTAATTTGCATTTGCATGGTGGAGGTAAGTCATTAAACATTCTGCCTTTGAAGTGTTCGATGAAAGTCGTTCAATAGTTTTCTTAATATGATTGACATTGTTTGAGCAACTCGCATAAAATTTGTGGGAAAACAAGTAGGTGCTTAAGTTGTTAAGTACGGTGATTGCTAGCTAAATTAAATCTCCATAGGAAATTCAGTTGTTACTTTAGGAACTGATTCTTCTCTTGATATAACTTGTTATAAGTTTGCAACCCTTAGTAAAGATTTTAATTGAGGAGATGCAAACACTTAGGTACTTGAATGAATTGATTCCAAGTTCAAGCTTCCAGTTTCATGTATCAAAATTTTTAATTGCAAGATAAGTAAATAGAGCTCTTGTCAAGGTTATATTCTAGACCTAATATTTATGTGAATGATATTAAAGATCTCTTCAATATGTCAAATGACTCATTATCTACAACTTATAGTATTAGTAAATCATTAGCAAAAGCAAGTTTTGAGATTTGGAGCTCCTAACATCTATTGTGATACTTAAAACTCAAATTCTTGTTGATAAAGGGTGGTGATTTTGTTCAATATTTTCATATCAATAGTAAAGAGAAAGAGGGACAAAGTTTCCCCTTACCTTATCCCCTATTTGCTTTGAATAAATCAGGTGGCTCACCATTTATAATCACTATAAAGGTCATAGTAGTTAGGCATTTAGTAATCCATTCTAAAATAACCAAAAGCTTGGAAAGCATCCAATGTGAATTCCTAACTAATTGTATGAAAAGCCTTAGTGAAGTTAATTTTCATTACATAACTCTTAATGGATTTGTTGCTAGAGTGTCCCATAGAAAACTCCTGAGCTATGCAAACATTGTCTCTTATATTCCTACCTTTAACATATGCTCCCTAATAAGCATTTATGAAACTTTTGAGAGTTTTTTTGTACCCTTTTAGCTATTATCTTGAAGATAAGTTATTAAATGACAATGCAACGTGAAATTGGCCTGCATTCCTTAAGATTTTCTAGATTAGAAGCCTTAGGAATTAAGCTGACAAATGTTTTGTTTAGTTCATAAAAAGACATTTGACATAAAAAAAAACTCTTAGACAGTATTGATGAATAGAGATTCAATAAGGATCCAAGTGGACTGAAGGAATTTAGCACTAAATTCATCTAATCCTAGTGCTTTGTTATGTTTAAATAAGAAAATAGAAGATCTAATCTCCTTTGGAGTAGCTTTCCTGGTAAGTTTCAAAGCCTGTTTAGTGGAGATTATGCCTCTTAGGGATGCTTGGACATTTTGGGGAATTGATTTATCTTTGCAACTTCTTCCAAATAGGTTTGCAAAGTAACCTTAAGCCATTAATTTCATATTCTCCTAATCCTTTACCACTGT
>JANKOE010000002.1:31743933-31758898 GCA_026284465.1 Erythroxylum citrifolium | reverse complement strand
CCAAACACCAAATGACAAACAGCTAATACAATCAGCTGGTCAAATCAGCTAATTTAATCAGCTATCAGCTAACAGCTAATGCAATCAGCTGATTGCCAAACAGGGCCTTTATTCTCTTCTGAGGCCGATTTAGCTTATCAACCTTTTATTCTCTTCTGAGGCCGATTTAGCTTATTTTAATTTATTGGTTGCAAGTATCCGTGAACTTCTTCAATGAGATTGGGAGATTCACCTGCAGTATGTCCATCATGAAGGGAACCAGTGTGCAGATCACATGGCCTATTTAGCAACCCTGGCTAGCCCTGGCATGCATGACTTGCAGGCACCCCCGCTGACAGTCATGAACTTTCTTCACATAGACAAGCTCGGAGCTTTGTACCGCAGAGCTAGATAACTTTCTTCTATTTTCCATTTTAGTTTTCCGTGTACAAAAAATAAATAAATCTGGTAGCTCGTACACGTCCTTCGACGTCGTTGCAGACATTTGAGCGGATAGAATTTAGTACTGGCACCCTACGTAGGCTCGCATGAGATGGGCATAATAGGTTTTCTCGACAATAATATTATACTAGGATCAAGCCCCATTTTCCCTGAATTTTGAGATTAGGCTAAGCCCAAAAAGGACTGAAACTCCTTTAGGCTTTCCCAAACCTGCCCATAATGGGTGATTCTTGAGTAAACTATGATATGATCCAACCCAATTATAACTAGGCAAAGTCAAGAGACAGGTCCACACATTGATTCAATACGAGTTTAACTTTAATTTTTTGAATTTTGAGTTAAATTAAAATTTAAAGAAATTAAATTCAAATTTTACAGTTTGAAATATATTTTTTCTTCTTTTTTTTTTGGTCGTCATTCATTTATTCCTCCCTTTGGTGATTTTTGCTTTCTTTTTAATGTCTCACTCTCTTTTGTTTTGCTTCTTCGTCTTTAATGCTTGTCAATTAATGGATTTTGCTTCTATTCTACTGGTGTTGACTTCTCTCGTGCTCGCTTATCTTTGCTTTTTCTAGTATTGTTCTGTGTTGGACTATGTGCTTTATGCTTATTTTATCTTCTCTGGGCTCTTCTTTGGGGCTTCTTTACATGCCTGGGTTATTTTTGCTTCTTTAAGCCTTTGTCTGGATAATAGGAAAGTAAGAGAAAAGAAAGGAAGGGAATTGTATTTCTCTTGGTTTCCTTTGTTTGGACAAAAATAAACAAAGAGAAAGGGAGAGAAATAGGAGAGAAATTTGGACAAAATGTAAGGAGGGAAAATTTAAGACAAGATAAGCCTAATATAAGTAAATTACCATTATATCCTTATTAAATATAACAATTAAAGATAAACAAGTTCTATAATCAAGGGCATAAAGGTCTTATAAAATTCTCTTCCATTCAATTCCCTCATTTGATAAATTAGGAAAACAAACAAGAGAAAGGAAATCACATTTCTCTTCCATCATTTTCTCCTCTTTTCCCCTCAATATTTCCTTTCATCTCTCTTGTGCAAGTAAGGATTCAAACAAAAACTAAGTTGTTTAGATTTGTTACTTGAAAAGTAACTGGCGATCGAAGATAAAGAAGATTATTTATGTTAAAAATTTTAGGTTGAGGCTGGTCAAATTAAAACGGAGTAATTTGAGTTTAAACGAACTTTAAATCACCTAAAATCTGATCAAACTAAAGCTCAAGTAGTATGAGTCAAGTTCAATCAAGTTTCAAGCTTGCACTGTCATCACTAATTCTTTGAATTTGAATATAATATGATACTGGTATTAAACTTGATTAACATTGAGTACTGTTTTGAATATTTTTTTAAAGTTTCAAATATATCGTATGCCGAATAGATCATAGACTTTTAACTCAAATCAATATTATGAAATGAATAACCTTGTAGTTACTCGAGCTACAACTTGAATTAAAAACTTGATATGAAGAAACCTTAACAGCGTTGTAAATTACTTTTTTCTTCTTTTTTAGAAGGCGCATTTCAAGTTTAGTTCATATTTTCATACCTCGTTACCTTACACCGTTAAATTTAATCTATCTGGTGCACGATGATCCCTAGTAGACCTTATAAAAGGCTCATATTCAATAGGTTCTTCCTCTACTTGATCTTGTTGTTGCACTTGTTCTTGGACAGGCTCATTAACCAGCCCATTCTTCTAAAAGGTTGAGGCTGGTACACTATGTGTTAATTTCAAGACATCAAGTAAAGGTTGCTCAACATGCATCTGATGCTCTTGAGCTTGTGTTGATTCGTCAGAATCTTGAATTTCATCAAGATTTATTTCTGCACCATGACTTCCTCCGTTAAGGAACTCCCTTTTAAAAAAGGTTGCATTTATGGGCACAAACACTTTCTGTTCAGAAGGGTGATAGAAATAGTATCCCATAGTTTACTTAGGATAGCCAACAAATCTACACTTCTCAGACCTCGTTTCAAGCTTATCTGGCAGCAATCTCTTGACATAAGCTAGACAACCTCAAACTTTCAAATGTTTTAGGTTAAGCTTACGTCCTTTCCACATCTCATATGGAGTTTTAGTGACTGCTTTAGTTTGAACTTTGTTTAATAAATAAGCAGCGGCTTCTAAAACATATCTCCATAGGAAGATAGGAAGATCAGTGAACCCCATCATGGATCTCACCATATCCAATAAAGTTCGATTTCTCTTTTCTTAAACACCATTTTGTTGTGGTGTTCCTGGAGAAGTCCACTGAGACAAGATTCCATCTTGCCTTGGATAATCAACAAAATCATAACTAAGATACTCACCACCACGGTCAGATCTTAGTGCCTTTATACTCTTACCAGTTTGTTTTCGAACTTCACTACAGAATCTTTTGAATATTTCAAATGATTCAGACGTGTTTCATTAGATACACAAATCTATATCTTGACATATCATCAATGAAGGTGACAAAATAAGAATATCTACCTTTAGCTTAAACTTTCATAGGTCCACATACATCAGTATGTATGAGTCCTAAAAGTTCACTAGTTCTCCCTCCAGTTCTAGTAAAAGGTAATTTTGCCTTTGAGAAAAGACTCACAAGTTTCATATAATTCATAATCATATTGACCAAGACATCCTTCCTTATGCAACTTGTTTACTCTTTTCTCACCAATATGACCAAGTCTACAATGCCAAAGGTAAGTTTGATTTGCATGATTATCTCTCTTCCTGTTTAGACTAGAAACATTCATAATTGGGTAAATAATTATTTCAGGTAAGACATAAAGACCATATTGTAAATACCACTTACATATAATTCATCACCATGAAAAATATTACATTGGTTATTCTTAAAGATTGTATGAAATCCATGTTTGTCTAATGACGAAAAGGAAACAATATTCGAAAAAAATTTAGGAACATAATAACAATCTTCCAATAATAAAGTTTTTCCCATAGGCATAATAAGAGAAATAGTTCCTACAGCTAGGGCAGCAGCATTTGCTCCATTCCCAACTTGTAGCTTAACTTCTCCCTTCTTCAATCTCTTACTGATCCTTAGACCCTACAACATATTGCAGATGTTAAAGCTACTACTATTATCTAATACCCATTTAGTAGAATCAATAATAGTTAAAGAAATCATAAAAACATTTTTCATAAATGTCCCACCATGTGTCTTGCCTTTCAAAGTATCCAAATACTCTGGGCAGTTCCGCTTCCAGTGTCCCTTCTTTGTACAGAAGAAACATTCAACATCCTTTTGGTCAACTTTCTTCTCTTTACCTTTGGATTTGTTCCAAAAACCCTTAGGTGTAAGATGATTTTTCTTGGGCTTCTTCTTGCCCTTCCACTTACGCTTAGAAGAGTTACCAACTAAGTTCACAGACCTTAACACTTTCACCTTCTCAGACGATGCTACTTGATTTTCATAATCGATCAACAAGTTGAGCATTTCATGAAGATCACATTCCATCTTGTCCATGTTAAAATTAGCAATGAAAGGTGAAAAAATATCAGTAAGAGACTGTAAGATCAAATCTTGTGACAATTCTTTCCCTAGTGACCACCCTAACTTGTCAAGTTGTTCTATAAGATCAACCATCTTAAGAACATGGGGCCTGACAGAAGATTTGGGCTTCAGTTTAGACTTGAATAGGGAGTAAGATAATTGGTATCTAGCAGTCCTACTTTGTGACCCATAAATCTTCTTAAGATGCTCAATGATATGTGGAGGATTCATACCTTCATGTTGCTTTTGGAGTTCAGAACTCATTGATGCCAGAATAATGCACTTGGCATTAGTACTTTGTTCATTGTACTTAAATTATGCATCCAATACATTAGCATCATCAATTCCCTCAGGAGATGCTTCCTTCATGGGTTTATCGATCATATCGATAAGTTTTTCATGCATGAGAACAATTCTCAGATTGCGGTACCAATCATCAAAATTGTTACCCACTAGTTTGTTAGCATTAAGAATGCTTCGTAGTGATATAGTAGACATGTTGAGAAATCTAATAAAAAAGAAAACACAAAAATAAGAACACAATAATATATCATTAAGAAATGGACTTTTATCTAAATGATATAAAATCTTTAAAACATGAATGAGTCCCTTGGTTGTTAAGTTGTTACTCGTGCATAATTAAAGAGTGATAAATTTCCTATTTTATCATATAAAATTTATAGTAAGCTCAATACTATATAGTCCCCTAGTTATCAGGTCGTTCCTATTAGTACAGTTTAATTTATCCACCCAAGTGAAGGAGAATTAATTAATATTATACTCCATAGGTAGTCTAGGCCAAAAGTATAAAATTAAGTAATTTTTCCTCACACATGCATCATATGCAATAGAAAATATTATTTATCCAGGAACTACAAGTCACTTGGTTATCAGGTCATTCTTTGTAAAAAAAAATATTATTATCTTCTTAGGTGAAAAATTCTTTTTGATAAAATATCATATATTATATTAAAATAAACTCAATAATTTTAAAGGGCCAACATTTCATGTTATTAAAACAATTTTAATAACATTAGTGATCATATCACGTTTTTTTAATAAAAAATATACTACAAAATTAAAAAATCTATATTAAACCATACTGTACGACAATATTTATACAAAAGCTTTTAGTCAAAAGCTTTTAAAAACCTTTGCATAACTCTCTTCTTTTTAAACGTACAACATCTATTAAATGTATTTAATGAATTTACTGTGCACAACTTTTATGACAACATTTGTCCAATGCTTAGGTAATGAGTTTGTCGTTTTTCTGTGAAACTAATTTCACGGTTCGTGAAACCAATTTCATACGTATTAAATGAAAAACTTTCGTATGTTAAAACAAAGAACACAACAAAATACGCAAATCATTGGCTGGTTTCTAAGTATGATGTGAACGCAATACGGGTTCTGATACCAATTAAAGGATCGCATACGCAGCAGAAATAATAAAAAATTGCAATTTAATTTATATTTATCTATTGCATTTAACAAACGTACTAATAGTAAGAACAGGTAAAAATAAATACCTGAAATTTGTGAGGATTAATCGATACTAAACTTCGAAAATACGAAGTTTTTATGTACTTCACACCGAAAAATACGTCCCGCTTTCAACACTTGATATGACTATGGTTAAATTTAAACAACCCTTTCTAGAAAACAATTTTCTCTTCTTTTCTCTTTTTTTTTTCCATGTACAAAATTGATGAATATTCATGTCACTCTTCTCTTCGTTTTTCATGCACGTACTAAAAAACATAAACGTGTTTATTACTTCTCCTTCACTTTGTTTATATTTTAACGTTGTGGTTTTAAAACTTGAAAACCACCACCTTGCGCATCCTTTTCATTTTGGTTTAACAAAACCACCAAATGCAAGGTCACCATCTGAAGCCTTCTTTGCCTTTTTTAAATAATTATTATTATTTATAAAATAAAATAAAACTAAACTATTTTATTTTATTCTTTTATTTTTGTAAAGAGAATTTTCAATATTAATTATATTTTCTGTGCTATCAAAAAATATAATAATATGCCATATAGATTATTTAATAAATTATCTCATAATAAATTAAATAATCATAAACAGGAAATATTACACTCGTAAGTGTGTAACCACATAGGTTTATCACTAAGCCGGTAGTAATTAATCCAATTAATTACTAATTAAGGTTAGCGTCTAATAACACTCCTTAACGACTAGATAGTGTGAAGTAACAACCTTACAAAGGCGGAACCTGATTAAAGATAATGTATTATTACCTTCTATCATTACAACTCCAGATTATCCTAAGGTATGGTTTAACTATCAAACCCTATTAGATAACCAACTATGTTACATGTCGATTATTAATAATTGGTGAATGACTTAAGAAACTCCTTTTTCTCAGTCATAAAATCACCCTGGCCAAGGTCTTGAAACAATCATTAAAATCAATGACAACATTGAGCTCAAACTCATTATCTAGAGTTGATGGATTCCATTTTGACTCGCCACTAATCAGATAGGTACTTAATTATATCAAATGGTCATTCAATTAGCATTTTTACATATTAGGTGTCTGACATCAAAACATAATAAGTGACCTATTAATTACTATGATGATCTTAGGTCAAAGGAAAAATATACATTTAAATCCTTGTGAGAATATCCTACTTGACAGTTCATAGGTGATATTAATCATTAGGAATTCTCATTTTGGTCAGTTCAATGATCATATCTCCATATGTATCGTTTATATATGTAACTTAGTAAATGAAATATACTAATATCCATCCAATAGATACTATTACATACATATTGATTTAACCGGATCATTAAAGTCCTTATTTGAAAATCCTATGATCAAGAATACTTTTAGATTAAACCTTAAAGACTTGACCTTCATTATAATAATCTACATTATGATGGCAAGTATATAAATTTAGTCAAGGACTTATCATATTAGAATAAAAAACAGTAAACATAATGTGATAATAAAATCATTGCCATGTTATTAATCAAAGTTAGTAATCAAAAAAATAAAAAATGTTCAATCTATTATATAACGATTGGGTCATGGGCATAATTTCAATAGAAGTGATGTCTACCGAGTGTTTCGCACATATATACCCTACTAGTAGGCCAACCTGAACCTCTTACTAGATGGTGAAATTTCATTATTTCACTGTCAAGGTTTGTGACTTCTACTAAATCAATTGGTAATTTCTTAAATTTTAGTGATGTAAATCGTATAGAAAATGAAGATCATAAATATCCAAATAAAGAACATTATGAATTTCGGAATCTATAAATAGAATGATTTAGTGCAGGTATTGGTTTATTTTTTCGAAATTAAAAATAAAAACAAATAGTTTCATCTCACATGCTGACATTAGAAGATTAGGTAGACAAAAGGAAGAGTACAAATTCCAATTTTCCCGTAAAATTTAATAAGCAACAAAATAAAACAGTACTTAAAGAGTTCCATTATCCATAATTTGCACACCATTTTCACGAACTTGATTCCACCAAATCCAGCTTTAATTTACTTAAAGAGTTCCATTATCCATAAATTGCACACCATTTTCACGAACTTGATTCCACCAAATCCAGCTTTAATTGCCAAGTCCACGTACGCCTGTTGAGTTCTTTCCCCCCCAGCAGAGCTTTGAGTCATCAGAAGCACATCAAGCTGACATGTAGCCTTTGCTCCACTGCTTGTCTCAGGCATGGCTGGAAGAATTCCTTCCACTATGATTATCTTCCCATCTTCAGGAATGGCTTTGTAGCAGTTCCTAAGCAGCTTCAAGCACTCATCATCACTCCAACATTGAAGTACCCACTGTAACATTTGCAAATTCAATTGTATAGTACTATCAACTACTTAATCGTTATATTCTAGCCAGTTAAACATGAACAACATATATATACCTTCATGAAAATAGAATCTCCACTGGGAACACTTTCAAACATATCTCCCCCGACATGTTCAACATCTGCATTATGAAAGAGTAGTCTGTCTTATTGGCTGCAGTCTTACTCTTATTTGATTAGTTTCTACACATCGGAGGATTTGAACAATCTACTTTTATACGTCATCTAGCGCACCTTTAAGATGTTCATATAGACATCAAATTTCCGGACATGAGAACTAAATACGCTTTAGCCATTAGGAAGGGAATATCCGACTAGACTTGACTGATGACTATAAATGGGCGCTGTTACGAATTCATAATCATAACTAAGTATTAGTAGAGTAAGTATATATTGTCATTCAACGCAATTTGAGAGTTGGGAGTTATCTAATAAAAGTCATACCTACGAGTCCAATTTGGTCAAGGAGGTACTATAAACTATTAACCTATTGAATTCAGTAAACTCAATACTAATCAAATGCACATGACGATCACATGTAGACTATAACCCAATTAAAGATAATGATAAAAAAATTATTATCAAGTCAAGAAAATGATACAAAATTATCTTCCAAAAAAAAGATAATGACAAAAAATGGTGGGAAGTAGAGAAAGTCAACTTGATTGTGGAGTAAATTGTGGAGTAAATTACTGCTTGCTGTGAGTGTGATTCAATGAATATGCATATCACTATCAAGATAATGAATAGAATCGTACTAGGGTAGCCGGGGGCAAGTCCAATGACTTGGGGCAGGTCAAAGTTAATGCCCTTCATACTAGGATATTTGGAAGTTATTAAGTTGATATTGTGTCCAAGGCCTCCACCAACGTCAACCAGCAGCTTATGGTTCTCAAAGCCGTTGTACGACTCCAGTATACACTTAATTACCAGAGTGCTTTGATTGTACATAGCTTTGCTTAAAACCTGGTTGAACCTAAGGTCTAACCCCAGGTACTTGTATCTTTGCATTCCATGAACCATTTCAAACGCAGTTCCTCCTTTTAGTATGGCATCTTTCAGATGAGACCTACACAGCAGTGATAAGCATGTGAACTGGAAACTTGGTATTCAATTACATTTGACCGAGTAATCAACCATGACAGGATGGCTATTTCAGTCAGAAATGTCCAATCTATATGATACCTTTCAGGAAATACGTTAAATCCTAAAAGTAAACTAAGAGCACTCGCGTTCTAGGTTTTAGATAGAGAACTACAACAAATATCCCAGCAGTTATGTGACATCACATATATATCAAAGGTAATCTTGCAGTTAGAGTTAGGGCAGAATCAATCAAGAAGTAGCAAGCACAAGTCGCCTGCACAACAGTATATGAAAAGAAGATAATATGTGCAGAAGTAAATGGAACCGAAATCAAAATTGGAAAATTGAATCAAACATATATAGAAAATATCTTTCACACATATCCATCAATCAAGAAGTAGCAGGCACAACAGTACATGAATAGAAGATAATATGTGCAGAAGTAAATGGCACCGAAATCACAATTGGAAAATTGAATCAAACAAACCAGCTCTGCAAGAATATTTCGTCTTGAATCAAGGCCATGAAGGGACCAAGTGAAACACCATCTTGGTTGCATACAAAATGTTTGGACACAGAATCTATACTATAAAGTCTAGTATTGGAGTCATCAACCGAGCAACCAAGAACATGGTGGGTAGACAAGAGAAAAAGAAGACGATCCAGCATGAAGGATGCTTTTGGGTTGCTTGCAGGCATATTGGTTACGATCTCTGAAGAAGAAAGCTTGGAACCAGGACCAGCTTTGTCAATTATTTCGAAAACTCCAAGGTCAAATGCTGTTTTCAATGCCATTGGTAGCACTGTTCCAAGTGCAAGTTGCATGCCGTACTTAAAGCTTGCTTCTTGTTCTTCCTGGACATATTCAAAATAATTTTGCGCCGAAGAAGCCATAACTGATGATTCCTGCTTAATTGATCAAAGAGACAAGAATGACATGCGTTCTCATACTACGAGGAAAGGGTTATTAAATCTTCCCTCCTACAAGTTAAAGGATGTTGATTTATCCCTCATAGTCAATCCCCTGGTTATAGTTTAATAACAAAATAATTTAAAGACATTTTTTATCTTATACACATTTAAATATATGATAAAATCTATGTAATAATTATATATTACAAATAAAAATATGATGAGGTTATAATTATAAAATTCATATTGCTTTTATGAATTATCTATAAATTGTTCCTATTCATTGTTCTATTAAGATTGGACATTAACGTAAAAAGACTAGCAAACGTTATATTTTTTCTTCTGAAGAAAGTAGTCAATCTCATAGACTAAAGTATGGGTATATGCTTGTTAAAGAATAAGTTCTCTGAACTGACTCTATATGAGAAATCCATTTGAAACATTACCTATATGTTTACAAATATTCTCATTATAAAGATTGGTTAAGTGATCCTTTAACTTGAGATCTCCAAAGTTATCTTATACAGGGAGTTCTATGTTTTGATACTACTTTTAACATATTCTAATTATGGGTAGTTCAGTCAGTAGTCATTAGATATAATATGAACTATATGGAGGTAGTTAAGTGATCAAGATATGATTCATCACCCTTAAGTAATTAGAGAGAATATTTCATTATCCTCAATTAGTATTGATCTGAAAAATTATTAACCAATTTTGAATGACGTTTTATAAATAGCTTACAATATCATTAATTTAATCAATAGCTAATATTGGAGGACTAATATGATTGGATTAAAAATATATTAGACATTAATTTCATAGTTTGTATCTAATCGGAACATTACATAATGAAGGGATTAATTATAGGAAGAAATTATGCACAAAAAGGTTAGTCAAAATTATTTTGACATTCCTAAATATCTAGGTGAACATGATGTGTTCTAGACACCAATCTTGATCTATGGAAATGATTAACCTATTTCGCAAGTGAGTCAATATTGTAGTAACTGCAAGTGCACAACGTAGTTGTAGCTTTAGCAAATACAGGTCGATCCCATGAAGAAATTGATTACTAATAATGACCTTTTTCTTATTATCTAGCCTATCGATTTTCGATTTTAATAAACAAAAATAAATATAAAGAAAGTAAAATAAAATGGGTTATGATATTGAATAGAGAATTAAAAACTTACTTAGAAAATTACCAATAACAAAAATTAATATCTAGGTTTCGAATCCCCTAAACCCTTAACAGATTGATCTTTTATTATTTAATTGTTTTATTAATTTATTGAAACATAGAGATTCCTATGGTATGCTAATAGCTGACCTTGAGTCTAAAAACAACTAATCCTTATGTTTTCAATCGAATTACTTATGTTAAACTTTAAATGATTACTTTACCGATTTGTGAATTCCTATATTAGGTTTAAACCTAATCTGAAAGATTTATGTCACCCTATCTCTAGGATTGCGATCAACTCCTTCCAATTATAATAGGTATATTCAAACTTAGGATTTCTCAATCTCTATGTATAAAATTAAATTATGCTCTAATATTCCTGGGTCTATTCGAACATAGATAAAAAACACGTAATCAGATCACAACATAACAATCAAATCAATTGCATTAATAAAAGAATCAAATCATGTCAAAGTATTAACATAGAGTTCATCTAACCTAAATACTAACAAGATTTTTAGTTACACATTATAGAATATGAAATCAAATATACAATGAAAGAAAAAACGAATTGAAAACTATGGGATCATAACTCTAAATCTCTTTGATTGTCTTCTATTGAATAGTCTTGCAATGTAGAGGACTAATCTTGTATTCTGATTGATCTTTTGATGAATTCCTTGTGTTTTCCGCTTCTCTAGACCAAAATCGCCTTTTGAGAATGATCTCCACATCTAGAATCACCTCCTGAAGTCTCCTTTCTGTTTGCTCCCTCAATTGTCTCTCAAAAGTGTCTCTTATATTGAATTCTAAGGTTTAGGCCACGCCAGTTTGACTTGGGGATGGTGATTTAGTGGCCATGGGTGGCAAAGTTGCTTTATCACCTATTATATTAGGCATTGCTGATTTTTTGGTACATCACATTCATGCATTTACTAACCATATAACGGTATTAATACTCTTGAAAGGAGTCAACTGAGATCAATTAAAATGGGACATACTTAATCTTGAATTTTTATCATACTTTGTATGATAGTAAAAGCATTCAAGATATAGTAAAAAAAGAATCTTTTTCTTTAGTGCGCAACCTGAGAGGCGTACATGAGCATATGCATGGCTGTACATCCTTTCTGTGTATCAAATCTTTGTTTTACACCGTGTTTTCATCTGAATTCTTCTCCTTTAAGCCCATGAAGACAATTATAATCTATATACACACATGGAGCGAATTAAGTGTTTTCTTTTGAATTCTTCTCCTTTAAGTTCGTGAAGGCAATTATAATCTGTATACACACTTGGAGCGAATTAAGTGTTAAATATATAAAAAAAGTATAAAATATAAAGAAAAAATACATCAAGTATCGAGTAAAAATATGCCCAATTATCCATTTATTAAGATATAAATTGTTTAATTAGATAATTAAAGATAAATTAAAGGAGTTTAATTTATCTAATTTTAAATATGATTTAGGGTTATAATTTATATTCATTGTCAACATATTTAAGAACTTAATGGATCATATATAAAGAATAAGTTAAAAAGAACAAAGATGTTTTATTCAAGTTGAACTTAGGGATGATAATGGGTTGAGACGAGCTCGAGGCTCATGGGGTTTGGGGCAGCCACTTGACCAATTTTTTAAATTCAAAGTGCAAAACGATGTTGTTTTCATCAAAATGACTTCGTTTTACTTTGAAGTGTCTGATTCGTTGACTTGGTGCCGAACCGAGTCAATCCAGGTGGGACCTAATCCCTAGTTGAATTTGATTATAAAGTTTGAGAAACTTTATATTTAATTATGAGACATTTCATAAATAAGGATCTATATGAAATGTTGAATCTTATTTGGGAATAACTGGTATTTAATTATAATTATTTGCAATTCTAGTTAAAGTTTAGTTAAAATTAGAACTTAATTTCGGTTAAATTACTAAAATTAAAGTTTAGTTAAAATTAGAACTAAATTTCGGTTAAATTACTAAAATATTCAAAATCTATCATAAATAGGCTTAAGCTCTAATGAAGCTAACACTTCTTACTTAACTCTCTATGCAATAATTGCATAGTTTTCTCAACTCGTTCTGTAAATATCATTAGGGGTCGGATACTTGTATGATTATGGTGGTAGAAATGTGTCAATTTCAATAACAGTTTGAGCGATACGACAAGAAAAAAGATAAAGCTTCGAAATAAGATACGAATTAAGATACATGTTTTATTATGGTTTAATTATTAATCATTTTATAGAATTTAAAATGATCTTGATTTTTGAGAAATTAAAATAGGAAAAGTTTTGTAATTATTTCGTCAAAGATAGGATTAGTTCCCGTTCCGAGTTCTCAACAAAAGATAGTAAGAGAATTGATGATAATGGGCAGGGAACTTTATCCAGCAACTAGCATAGTTGATTTGCTTGCATTAGACTGAGTTTAACTCTTAAGAATTTCATATTGACCGGCTCACTTTTTGTTTGATACACAATGCTTAATTGCATTAGCTAAGGCAAGAAGTCTGACATTCTTACCGATGTCATCTAATATAAATGATGTTTTTATCACATCTTACATAAATGCTATTTTTATTCTTTGTGATTTAATTAATCAAAGTACAAATAGATTGATAAGTTTACCTATTGACGAAGCCTAACAATTTTTCTTTTCTACTCCAACGTATAAAGTTTGATATATTCATAAATCAACTCTATCAACGATACGATGAGATAAATTGAAAGCTGATAGGTCAATTTTGTTGTGGTTGTCTTCGACGTACAGTAAGTTAATTTTGCATTGAAGTGTAAGGTCTGGGTGGAGACTGTTGAAAAGTGAGTTATCCCACAATCGAAAAGGATATAAAATGTGAATGGTTTGTATAAGAAAAAGGTTTGTAACCCAAAGAATTAAGGTTTTGAGTTGAAAAGGTTTTTTCTGATAATATAATCTTACTCGAAATCTGTTTGATTTCTTATCTTTCCATTTTTTATTTTTCTGTGATCCAACATTTAGTATCAACTCTATATATGAATATTATAAATTAATAAAAGTATGTTTTAAACTCTAAAATTATGTTTGGTTGGACGTAAGGTTTTTAATGGAATGAAATGGTATATAATAGAATAGAATATAAATGGATGTAATATTAGAAAATTATTATTTGTGAGGGATAGAAGAGTTCATAATGTAATATAGTGAAATGTTATTTATCATTTTACATTTCATCCTAAACCCTCCAAATAGGAGGTAACTTATTTTTACTGTTTAGGTTGGAACGAGATATAATATTGTGAAACTCTCCTTTTCTATTCTATTCCATTTCATTCCATTATGAATTCTCCTCCCAAACGATAGAATAATATTTCATTCAATTCCATTCCATTAATAACGACCTAACTAAACATAGCCTAAGTCAATTATACTAGAATTTAACTTAATTTTTTTATATTTAATAATATTAAAAATTAATAAGGGACCATCTAACTTAAATTTTAAATTAATTACAACTCTAAATTCTCATCTAAATTTTGCTTAAAAATTTGTATATAACTTTTTAAAACTTATTTCGCAATCACCTTTATTAGCATATCATCTAAAAGCCCCTTCTGTTATAGTGTTGCTTTGTCAACTATCTCTTATAAAAAGCCAGAAATTATTCCACCACTTTGCAGCTATCTCTTACAAAAACAAAAACAAAAAAAACTGAAATTATCATAGTCCTTCGAACTCTAATCAAATATTAATTTTTTGATTCGTTCACCACTATTTTATTGCCAACAACAGGTTTAATTGTTGATTAGAGTTGGTTCAGCCGGATTCTGGCCGAATGGTACGTCGCCGCTTGGGTCCATCGATAGGCAAATTTCTACGATGATCTTCACGTGAGGATACCTTCAAAACAAAGGAAGGCACGTCGGGGGTGAGATCCCGATTAGCCCCTCCGACGCTCAAGTTAGGCTTTTGGTGAAGGT
>JANKOE010000002.1:31733473-31743833 GCA_026284465.1 Erythroxylum citrifolium | reverse complement strand
GTTAAGCCCAAATTAGTCTATGGGGTGAGACTGATCGATCGGCCTGTGAGGTTGGACTCAGGCCCAAAATACCCAAAATATCCGACCTAACCAAGAGTCACCAATAACATCAATCAAGCCATAGTTAGTGGATGACGCGTGCATGGTTTAATGATTCAACTTAAACTATGTCATCAGATATATATATATATATATATATATATATGATCCTTCATTGATGCATTAAGATCAATAGGAGCAATAAATTATTAATTGCAGATGATGAGGTTTCCTCCCAAACTTCTCACTAATCTAGATCAAATAATAGAGGAGGTAGGCATTGCTAATTTTGTAGCTATCCATAGATACTAATTTGTTTGCTTGTTGCATGTAAATTACGTTACTTAATTTCGTGATCTATTGTATACATTGTTATATTTATTTGTGTTTGGAATTCAAATCATATAACAATAATTTCGATAATGATTACTAGAATGGACTCTTAAATTTGTGAACAAGATAAATTTTCCATGTAAACTAAGGGATCGTTTGGCATTACTTCTACTTTTCTATTGTAATTATATTTTTATCACTATTAATAATTATATATTAGATGCAATTTAAACACAAATTATTTGTAAATAACTTTTATTTTAATTTCCTATATAATTTTTGTGAATAAATCATTAATAAAAGTATTTTATTTTATTAAAATAAATATTTTTAAATTAAATTTTATTTAATAAATTATTACTCATTTTAATTATTAAATTCAAATTTTATTTGAAATTTATCTATTTTGAAAATATTTTAAACTTAATTATATTTAATAATTATTATATTTAATTTATTTAAAAATTAATTTAAATTATCAAGTAAAATTAAATTATTCATTATTCATGTTAATAATTAATTTTAGTTAATTAAATATATAATATTAAATTAAATTATTCATAGTTCTTATTAATAATTAATATATTAAATAATTAATATATATATATTTAGTTGATAGTAAATCAGATTATGAAAAAAATTAACAAAGAAAAAAATCCATTTTTTGATAATTTTCATAATTTTTAAAAATCGAGAAAAGCCAAAAATAAAAATAAAAAACTTAAACAAATAATCAATCTCATAGACTAAATTATAAAGATACTTAAACAAACGTGTATGTCTATTGAAATTCTCATTGTGATGATTATGTCTAAGTGATTCTTTAAATTGAGGTCTCTAAAGTTACCTTATATAGGGATTATTATGTTTTAATACTACTTATGATATATTCTAATCATAAGTAGTTTAGTCGGTAGTCATTAGATATAGCATAAACTATATGAAGGTAGTTAAGTAATCAAGATATGCTTCATCACCCTAAAATAATTAGAGAAAATGTTTCGTTGTTCTCGATTAGTATTGATTTGAAAAATTCTTGGTCAAGATGGAATGACGTTTTGTAAATAGTTTACAAATGTTATCAATTGAGTCAATAGCTAATGATGAATAACTTATATTGATGGACTTAAAAATAAAGTAGACAATAATTTCATGCTCTATGTCTAATCGGAACATTTTATGGTAAAAGGATTGAATTATATAAAAAATATTATGCATGAAAAGGTTAGTCAAAATTACTTTGACATTCCTAAATATTTAGGAGATCAAGATGTGCTGTAAGACGTCAATCTTGATCTATGGATATAATTTGTTTAATTAGAAAATTAAAGATAAATTAAAGAAGTTTAATTTACTAAATCCTAAATGTGATTTGGGGTTATAATTTAGATTTATTGTCAACATACTTGACAATCTAATAGGTCAATTATTTGGAAAATTAAATTAAGTTGTATCCATCAATTACTAAATAAACTAAATTTTATTTCAAAATTTGATTTGAAAACAATTTTCAAAATCAATTGGAAACTATTTCCAATTATTTTGACTCATTTGACAAATTTTAATTGAAAAAAATTTCAGTAAAATATGCTTCTTATTTATTGTAATTTAGAAAAATGCCTTTTCAAAACTATATAAATAGCACATTCTAATTCAATTAAAAAACTATTCCTAATCTCATTAAAATTACTTTTCCTTAATTAAAAAAATTGTTTATGATATTAGAAGGAAATAACTTTCAAAATAAAATAAAACACTTTTTATTTAATTAATAAAGTCATTTTATTATTTATTTAGAGATTGATTTCTTAGTATATTCAAAAACCTTTCTTAATAAATTAGAAATCTAAATTAATTTCAAAATTATTAAAAGTCTCCTATTTAATTAATAAATGAAAATACTTTTCAAATTTTAATCCAGAAAAGACCTTTCCTAATAAATCAAAAAATGTATTATTCATAAATAAAGAAACAATTTCTATATAAATCGAATAACAATTCTCCAAACGAATAAAATTGTAAATTTAATTTATCTCAATGAAATTGAAATAACTAAATTTAACTAAGAAACACCTTTCTTAATTACTTAAAAAAATTTCCTTTATTTTAAAGAGTCTCATTACTTAATTTCAATTTAATTGAAACTAATTAATTGAAATTTTGAAAAATAATTTTCTTAAATTAGAAATCAATAAATTACTAATCTTAGTCATGTTAAGAAAAATAATTAATTTAACTTTGAAATTAAGATCCCATCTTGATTTATATAATCTTATTATATTAATTATCTAACATAATCTAATTGTGAAAAATAACTCTTTTAAAATTTACTTGATTCTAAGTTATTCATTTGATATTTAATTTAATTTAATAATTCAACTCTTTGAAATATTAAACTAAATTACAAAGCCATTCCTAATGAAATCAACCCTTTGAAAATATTTTTCAACCAATTAGAAAATTCTTTTTCAAATTTATTATGAACTTAAACCTACTTAATTTCAATTAAACCAATTTAATTGATTTTTTGAGTCATGGTTGATGTAAAATTATAAATTGTATATAACATATTAATGGACTATTTTTTTTAAATTTAGGGACTATTTTATAAATTTAAAAAATTACCCAAAATGATTCCCCTTTATCCCCGATACTGATTCAGTGTTGTACCAAAATTAAACCCAGTATTAGTAGTATGACATTAATAACATTGCTTTTACGTGAATTATATTTCGATGTTTAGGTATTTTTACAAATTATAGGGTTTTTCTTCCCCAAACTGCTAGGGGTTAGTAATTGTTGCATCTTAAGGTAATTTCACCTAATTTTGTTCCTGATTTTCAATCACAAGTTGATTTTCATTTTTTTCCCGTATGAATTATTGAATTAATTTGATGAATTGCATGTGAATTGGATGAAATTTGATTTGGATATGTGAATGTTGCTCGCTAGGTCATAAAATTGCAATGGTTTTGTTAGATTAGGTTTAACTTGTTATTTTTCTAGTAATTAGATAGTATTTACTAGTTTAATTTCATTCCAATTTAGTATTTTGAATGATTTACGTTTTAGTTATGTTTAATATAGGCTTAATTGTTAAATTGCTTATTTTAATTTTGAATTTTAGGAATTGAATTAGTAGTTGCATAATTAGATTAATTTTGTTTGTTAACTGCATTTTAAATTGTGTTATTAATTTTTTCTTTAGTTTAATTTTCTAATTATTTTTAGTTTAATTTAATTTTTAATTGTGTGTTTTTTTAACTCTATACTACAGTGTTCGTACGAATTAAAGAGCAAAGGAGGTATTGAAGAAAAGACAGAGAGGAGAAGGGTCATCTAGAGACCCGATTGGAGCTTACCCACCGCTGGCACAAGAGACTGCAACACATCCTTCAGAGCGATACAAGATGTTACTTGTTAATCTTAAAACCCACGAGGGGCAGTTCTAGAGGCTTAAGTACAAGAGGTTTGGGTTCGACAAATGCATAGAGTGGCAAGTGCTAGAACAAATTGGCTAAGCCCAATAAGTTTAGGAGTTGATCAATGTTGGAGCGTGATCCTGATTATTTGTGATCATGAAGCCCATATACTAAGAGCTTATGCTCGAGGCGTGCTCCATGTCTTCATAGATAAAGGTAACTACAATATGGATCAACCAAATATGATACAGTTCAACATGCTCTCAGATATGACAAGGATAAGCAATACGGACTTTCCTGTAATGATGGGCCTTAACAATTAGGACTTTATGGGGACACATAAGTACAGGATCCTTCAGATGGATTTTCTATGTGGGATGGAAGCCACTCACTTCTGGCACCAGATTGGTGAGGAGTTAGATTATGACCCGAGCAAATCTAAGGTGTTTACCCTATGACATTTTGCACTCAGGTACATCCAAAGGATTTTGAATCATACACTAAGTGGGCCGGGTGATAGATTCGGAGTAATCAGGAACCTAGATGTGTTCTAATTGTGGAGTATGAGCAAGAGGATGTTGATACACCTAAGGCACACCTTAGCCCAATATTTCTAGCATCAGAGCAAAGAGAAGAAGATAAGGATGATATACATGAAGCCTTATATGATGCGATTGGAAAGGAGGATAGGAGTCTTTAAGAGGCTACCACCAATGAGGCTACTTGGTACCATGGCCGCCCTCAACTTAGATGTTATCAGGAATATGCACATATTAAGCAGGAGGTAGTGACTGAAAGGAGACATATATTGACTGATCTGGTATCTGGACAAGCAGGTAGTTTTAAAAGTAGATGGGGATCATCCTAAGATAGGGTTCACCACTATCATAAATGGGAAGAGTAAGGCAACTAGATAATTTAGACTTGTTGGCTAGTACAGATTTGCCCTGGACATCGACACTAATTAGACATTAGGACTAACTAAAGATTGCTCAGTTGGAGAAGTACAAAAGGTAGATCTTGGGAGTCTAACACACCATTTGGTTTAACTAGTTAGCACTAAAGGAGTGGGTAGAGAGACTTAAGGCCTATGACAGATGCATGAAGGAGGTAGTGATGTAAATGGAAAGAAATTTCAGGTTTTTCTTTTGTTTCTTTTATTATTTATGTATTTTCTTATTTTTATTTGTCTTATTTTTATTTTATTTTTTTAAAATTTATTATTACAATGTCAGTTTTATTTTAATTTTATTGTTGTTTTCTTTAATCCTCTTAATCCTCTTCTATTTCTATTTTGCAAGGATGATTGTATATAATATCATATGGAATCTTCACTAAATTTAACATGTGTAATGTTTATGATTCATGGAAGTACCAAAATATACCTTTCTCACGATTTGTGTTTTTTGTGAGATTATAGATTTGGCCCTTGCTTTAACCTATTTTCTTTTATTATTATCTAACCCATTTTTATCTTTTAGGAGTAACCACTTTTGAAACTTAGCCCTTTTGATTGATTATAACCACATTGATAACCTTTACCTTATTTTTCTTAAAATCTTTTCATTATTTTTGAACCTCAAAGGAAATTGCATTTACTTGATTGCTTGAAACCTGGGTTATGTTAAAGAATTCTAAAGAAAAGGTTTCAGTATTTCTACAATTAATAATGCATGGTAAATGTTTGTTTGTCTCTTATCGTGTGCTTCCTTGTTATAATTTTACATTCTCTCCTAATTTGCTCGAAGAAGTTCAAAAGTTGAAAATTATGTTTTGCAAGCATTTAAAAAAAGTTTTGATATACCATGTTTAGAAGAACTTTTGATTTATTGTTTCTGGTTATTTATTAGTGGGTTCTATATAATAATTTGAGACTTTGTGAGGGTGGAAAATTTGTGCTTTTTATTTTAGAAAGATTGTCAACTATGCATTTTTATTCTTGAATTAATATATTTGGGATATTAGTTCAATGTTTGATTTCATATGATTAAGATTGAGAAATCCTTTTTTATGAATAGATCTACCATAATTGAAAGGAGTTGCATGCAAAACCTAAAGATAGGTCGACATAAATCCTCTAGATTAGGGTCAAACCTAATAATGAGATTCACGAATTGAGTAATGTAATCTTAGATGTTTTAACTAGAAAGGGGTTTTAGTTAATTAACCAAGGATTAGTTGTTAATAGTATTAAGAAAGATATCAATGTAAGATAAGAATTTTCATAGTCTAACGATCAATATTTGAATTGTATGATAAAGAGTAAATGCTTAAGAGATCTTAAGGAGATTCTTTACCTAGGTACTAACTATTTGATATTGATTAATTGTTGTGTTATCTATGTTCTTGTCTATTATTGCGTTGAATTGTACTTTAGTTTATTTTTAAATTAGATCATCATCTAATTTGTCAGTTAGATAAAATAAAAGAGGTTATTACTAGTACTTGTAGTCCTTGTAGGATCAACACCTACTTATTGGCACTAGTTGCAACTATACTGTGCACTTGTGGTTTAAAACAAACATAAAATATACATACAATCACCGAAGAAAGAGATTTAATCCCTGTTGTGTCATGAAAATAATTTTCACAATTAATTCAATATTATTAGTTGGAATCTCATTTTATAAGCTACTAAAGTCATTAGTTATCCCCCAATTATTTTTAGCTTAAATTGAACAATGTATTTTAATAGCTTCCTTTAGCATCTTGGTGAATTATGAACCAACTTATGAGTGAGAATGGAAATTGAAGTCCTTTCTATATTAACAAGCTTTAACATTAAGAGAGACCAATAATTCAACTTTCATCATAAATTTATGTGACTTGTTACTTTTTTATAGGGATTACCATGAATTTCCTTAAGAACTTCTATAAGATTTTTGGCTTGAAATCTAGTGGGGATAAAAGCTTTATTCTTGTTTCAGATGTAATGAGATCTCAACCTTAGCAACCTTGCTTCAATTTTTGGTTAAGATTGGGGAATTTTCCCTTTAGATACCTTGAGATTCTTAGTACAACCAAAAGACCAAATTATGTTGATTTCTAGACCCTTTTCTACTCACTTGACTCATGTCACAAGAGAATAGATCCTTGTGCTAGCATAAGTCTTTCTTATATAAGAAAGGTCTAACTTATTAAATCCACACTTTGTAACTTAGATGTATATTATATCTCCCATATGGCTCTTCTTAAGAGCATTAGCAATGGTTAGAGATGTCATATAGTGGTCTAGGAATTCTTCTGGTATTTTTAACAATAACCCAAGGTAACAAGTATTCAAAGATCCTACCCCTAAGGTTCCCTAGAGGAATCTTGTCTGGTATAAAAAAAATTCATCTTAAGGTTTCTTTTATATGGTTGGTTGACATTAGGAACAAGATTTCCACACTTGACATAATTAAGAGCTCATTAGCTCTTTCAAATATATGTAAGTTATGAAATAATAAGAAGGAGAATAGGGACAATCTTTTCTTCAAATACTAAGTCTCTAAGATGCTCTGATTTTCCATTTAAATACTGAATGATTATATATGCAATGTGGAGGATCATGATCAACTAATCTCTTAGACATTTAAAAAGCTCAACATGAATGATGAGGACTATATCATCACCAAGATTTCTTTATATGCTTCTATCTATACAATGTGGAAGGGAAAAAATGAGTCCATATTCAATAACAATGCTTAGAAGAGGATAATTTTCTATTAGGATTCAAAAGAATGGATAAGAGGAGTTATATTGTTAAATATTGACACTAATCTAACTTCCTCAACTTTGGCCTCTAGATGGAGACTAACTTGATCAACTTTTATGCTTCTTATTTTTATTTAGAGTCATAGTTCCCTTTTCAATACATCTGGACCTCTTTGCAAAGTATCAGGACACTCTTCATTCACTTATCATTACCATAGGCCAATGTAAATGGCTAGATGGCACTTATCCGCTTTCACTTCTCACTTAAATGATTAATATTTCAAGCTCACCTCAGAACTTATGCTCCTAATGATTATAGCTAATTTGTATATTGTTTTCCTTCTGTAGCTTTTTCTTATTTCAATTTAGAATAAATTAGTTGAACATTCTCTTAGTCCTCCTTATACTTTAAGGCTTTGTAACTTTTTATCTCCATTAGAGCTTTCATTAATACAAATTTTATCTTTCAAACAAATAGTGGAGATAAAAAAACAAAGCTATTATTTTGCATAAGGCAAAAGTAGGTGGTCATAAGCTTCTTTCTAATGTTTGCTTTATTCTAAAACTAACATAATATGTTAAGCATTGGTCAAATTTTGGGGAATAATTTTCAAATTCATATAAAGAATCATACTCTTTAGCATTTAGATAATGATAATGATCTTAATTCCAAGGTGATTATAACTAGCAATAAGATGTTTTTATTAAACTTACACAATACGAAAACCATATGCTTCAAGATTAGTATCAATGATCTTTCATGTATATGGCCTATGAGGTATGGACATTTGAATTTTAATGTACTTAAAGTTTTAGGAGAGAAGAAGATGGTTAGAGGCATTTCAGGTATAGATCGTCCTAAGAACTATGTAAGGCATGCTTACTTAGAAAGCAATCAAGAAAAAAGTTTTCCTAACTAGTTAGTTACAAGAGCTACTAAGTCACTCCAACTTGGTCATACAGATGTTTATGATCCCATCAATCCTTCATCTTTTTATTAAAAGCTTTTACTTTATTCTCTTCATCAATGACTACAATAAAAAGGCATAGGTGAAGTTTTTGTAAGTATAATTCTGAAGCTTTTTAATATGTTTAACGCTTTAATTGAAAAAACAAAGTGAATTTGAGATTAAATTTTTAAGAATTAACAAAGGTTAAGAATTTACTTTTAGGAAGTTTTGTAAGCTACATGGAATTCACCATCATCTTATAATTTCTATATCTTCCTAACAAAATGGTGTAGCTGAAAAAAAAGAATTGATCAACCTTGAATATAGCGAGAACTATATTAGAAAGCAAGATGATGCATAATGAGCTTTAGGGTGAAGCTATTACATATGAGATTTATCTTTCAAATTGTGGTCCTAAAAAGAGCTTAAAATATGTAACTCCACAAGAATTATGGAGCAAAGTGAAGCCTTCTACATCATACTTGAGAATGTTTAGCTCTATTGCATATGTTCATGCTTCAAAGAAAGGAAGGTCCAAACATAACAATCAAATTAAAAAGTTTTTTTATGAATGTGAAAAGAACTCAAAAGACTACAATGCATTCAATCCAAAAGATGGAATGATTTTTATTAGTAAAGATGATGAATTTAATAAAAAAATATCTTGAGATTAGATATCTCAAATAAAGGGATCATATTTCCTTTCACATTTTGAAGATGAAGAAGAAAAGGAGGTTATTCAAGAAGTTGAACATGATTTTTCTTCACTAACCCCATCATCTCAATCATCGTCATCCACGTCTTCATTAATAAGTATGGGAACTCATGGATATTAAAAACTTGATGAATTTTATGATAATCCTAACTTGTTTTGCTTATATTGAGCTTTTGAATTTTAAAGATGCTGGCAAGAATGAGAAGTGAATTCATGCAATGAATGAAGAAATTCAAGCCATCAAAAAGAAGTTATTTCTCTTCCAAGAGGTCATTTTACCATTAACGCCAAATGGATGTACAAAATAAATAAAAAGTCAAAGGTGAATTAGAGAGATATAAAGCAAAGGGTACAAGTAAAAGCTAGCCAGTTATTATAAAGAGGTATTCGCTCTTGTTCCTCTCTTTAAAAGTAATATATTTGTTAATATGTCTTGATATATAAAATCATTGGAGAATACCTCAATTGAATTTTAAGCCTGCTTTCCTAAATGGCTATTTAAAGAAAGAAGCCTACATTGAGCAATTAATAGGGTATGTGGTTATACGCTAAGAAGATAAAGTATTAAAGTGAAAGAATGCATTATATAGACTTAAATAACTATCAAGAGCTTGGAATAGCCGAATTAACAATTATTTCCAAGATAATGTCTTTACTAGATGCTTACATGAATATGTTCTTTATGTAAAAAAGGATAAAGATTTTTTAATCTGTATGGATGATCTTATCTTCTTAAACAACAATCTAAAGATGCTTAAAGGGTTTAAATATTTTATGACCCAAGAGCTTAAGATGAGTGACATAGGATTAATGTCTTACCATTTGGAAATCAAGGTAAAGCAAATGGAGGATGAAATTTTCATGTCTCAAGAATCTTATGTAAAGGAGGTGCATAAAAAATTCAAGATGTTTGGCAGTAAGCTAGCTAACATTCCTATTAAATATGAATAAAGCTATCCAAGTTTGATAGATAAGAGAGTATGTATCCAACTTTATTTAAGAGTCTTGTAAAAAGCTTGAGGTACTTGACTTGCACAATACCATATATCTTATTTGCAAATTTGGTTTTATTAGTCACTTCATAAAGACATGATCAAAGTTAGCTCGAAGATAACTAAAAGAATTCTTTAGGGTGCGTTTACTTTCAGAAAACAGTTTTTTGTTTTCTATCTTAATTTTTTGCATATATTTTCAATTTTCATTTT
>JANKOE010000002.1:31715777-31733373 GCA_026284465.1 Erythroxylum citrifolium | reverse complement strand
TTCTAAAATTAAGAAGAAACGAGGGAGCCAGAGGTAGTTGGTAACCATAGCTAACCTATTATTAAACCAAAGAAAATGTTTGAGTCGATGATCGCGGTCTATGCATAATTTGGAATTTCCTAGCTAAGTTGTCGTTTATTGATTTAATCAATTTTATCTGAGTTCTTTGCTAGTTGAATCATAGTTATTATTCTATTCAGTATTAATTGAGTTATTAATTTATTAGTGATTAGTTTAATTAGTAGATTTAGTAGAAAACTCCAAACCCCCTTTTAATTAATTTCATTTGTTCTTTGGCATTTGAATAGAATCAATTTATTCCATTCTCTGTGGATCGACCTCATTTACCACTGTGCGCAATTTATATTCGTTTGATGTTTGGGAATTATTTTTGGTGGATTCGACACCCATCAGTTTGGAGGGGCATTCAGTCTACGTGGCACCTAGTTCTGTAGGGCTTGAAGTGGATGATAGGCGATGGCCTTAGAACTCGGTTTTGGTTAGACCCCTAGATTTCGAGCACTGGCCCCCTCATTTCCCATGCTCTGGCCCCAATCCCGGACTCCATTCGCAACCTCAATGTCAGGCACTTTGTTCATGAGGACGGTAATTAGCATTGGGAAGCTTTTCAACCTTACCTCCCGTCACCAATTTGTCGCTTGATAGCTAGAACGTTCCCGCCTAAGCCTTACCTAGGCTCGGATAAGTTAATTTGGGGACCCTCTGACTCTGGTTAGTTCACCGTTGCTTCCACGTATAACATGAGCATGGGTCTCGATGAAGGCTCGGCTCATGGCATTTGGAAGGTCATCGGGCAGTGACTGGGTCCATCACATATCCGGTCCTTCCTCTGGCTTCTCGACCATGACAGGCTTCTCACAAACCAACATCGGATCCGGTAGCAATGCCCTACGGATGACGCTTGTTATCACTGTAGGCAGGAAGAATCCTCGATCCATGTAGTACGCGACTGTACTAAAGCCCGGCAAGTGTGGACTTCGTTCCCTCCACATACAGTGTCTGCGGAATTTTTCACTAGGCCGTATCGGGAGTGGCTCCTCTACAATCTCCAACATCATCATCCTATTTTTGGCCACTATTGGGAGATCCTATTCGGCATTACTTGTTGGTTCCTGTGGCAATGGAGGAATAAGTCTCTTTTCGATGCTCAATTTACTTGGCCTTCCTCACCTTGTTCCCTTATTTTGTCTTATCCAGGTATCCTCCGAGACTCAGTTAGGTGGCAACGTCAAGCAGTTCCTACTGGACCTCAACCCCGTCAGGAACGTCACATCGGCTGGAGCAAGCCTCCCATTGGTTGGATCAAGCTCAATATTGATGGAGCCTCCAAAAGGTCCTCGTCTACAGCCATAGCCGGCGGTCTTCTACGTGATAGTGCAGGACAATGGCTAGGAGGATTCTCACAACATATCGGTTGGTGCTCCCCTATGGACGCAGAACTCTGTGGTGTCTACACTAGACTGACACTAGCATGGACTTTGGGCCATCGACGGATTGAACTTGAAGTTGATTCTACAGCGGTTGCTGGTCTCCTCTCTTCTTCCGATCGGCGATCCAATCATCTTAATCCCATTGTCCGGAGTATCCATGAGTTGTTCACCAGGAACTGGACTATTGTTCATCGCCATGTGTTTCGAGAGAACAACAGATGCGCCAACTGGCTAGCAACCTACGCCAGTCACTTTGATGTAAGCGTTACTTACTTTCCTACCTCACCTATTGGGTGTCACCTTTTCCTGTTAGAGGATTTGTCGAGAATCTGTTTCCCTAGACCAGTTGTGTAATTGCTCTGTTCGTTTTCCTTTTATACAAAAAAAAATAGAGATGCTGCAATCATGATAATTTAGTTAAATAAATTATTTCAGATCACATATAATCTTTAAATCATACGCTTTCACATACTATATGTTATTTAAATTTAATCAAACATCTTTATATATAATATTTAACAAATTGTTCGGATAAGAATTAAGAACTAAACATTAAACATGTTAATGAATAGTTATATTTACTATATGCTAAACTTCAAATGTTTATTTGACTTTCTTTAAACTTTTCGTTGAACTTTAATCA
This sequence comes from Erythroxylum citrifolium, assembly GCA_026284465.1. NCBI lineage: Eukaryota > Viridiplantae > Streptophyta > Magnoliopsida > Malpighiales > Erythroxylaceae > Erythroxylum > Erythroxylum citrifolium. The sequence continues at coordinate 31,731,279 of JANKOE010000002.1, read as the reverse complement.
ACTTAAATTTGTTTAAGCGTATAAATATGCTTGTTTAACCTCCAATCAATACTTACTGTTTCTTTCATAAATTTAGAATATAAACAATAAAACATAAGTATTAAGATCATCTTTTAAATATTCAAATTTTTATTTCATAAAATATTTTTGTATGTTAACAAGGACTACCCTATACTCGAGTAAACTAAATATATTGGTTCTAATTTCAAATGCTTCTCTTTAGTCCTCCCTAATTATTAATTATTTTACAATAAATTATTATATTTAGATCATTATTATATATATTATATATAGATAATTATTATGTATAGAAATAATTGGAATATAATAAAGATATATAAAAACTAAAATGGATAAGATATAAACAAAAAAGCTAAATTAAATAAACTATAACTATAAATTAAGTATTTCTTTTTTTTTAGGGGGTAAATTAAGTATTTCAATTATATAAATAAAAATTATATAAATAAACTAATTATATAAATCGTTATCCTTATAAATTATAAGCATAACTAGATTAATCTAAAGATTATTCTAAATTTACCTATTACCATTATAAGTATAAATAGATTATTATAACTATAAATGGATTTACCTATTAACTATAAAATAGATTGACTATAAAATGAAAATGGATTTAGATTTAACAAAAAAAGATTTAAAAATAAATAGATATTATTATATATAATTCTAATTTTTACTATTATTATAGAATATTATATATAATGTATATTATATAATGTAATATAATAGAATGGAATAATAAATATTCTATAGAATTTTATTATATATATTTATATATAATAATAGTATAATAATAAATATTATATTATAGATTATGGTAATTATAGTCCTCGTTCTGAAAAAAAAATCTAACATAGTTATTCACAAATATAATCCAAAAATTACATATCAAAAAAAAAAAATGTGGATATAGTTGAATGGTAAATTTTCTCTATATGGTAGCTGATATTTAATCGTATATGACTTCAAGTTATAGGATATCAAAATATAGACCCAAAGATATATTACTCTCCCTTCCTGATAGTATCCCTTCCACTTGAAATCTTAAAAGAAGTAGTTGCACGATGGAATCAACAATTATTGGTTATTTTATGGATAAAAGAGCCTTATACCCTGTTATTAAATCATAGGCTCTTAGAAATTAGAAGCAACATGTATTAACTGAAGTGTTGATGAATGAAGAGTATTTTTTTTCTTTAGATTCTTAAGTAATGCTAGTGCCATGAAAGTTACAGAAGTAGGTCCTTGGCATGTTCAAAACAAGCCCATCCTACTTCAAACTTGGAGACTTGGAATTGCAATAGAAGATATCAAATCTACTAATATACTAGTATGGATGTGTATGTATAGTGTCCCACTTGAATACTAGATCACCAATAGCCTAAGCTACAATTTGGATTTGTAGGTAAGTCTTTGTGCAATTAAGCTAGAGTAGAGATTGAAGAATAAATGCAAGGATTTGTGTTCTTGTTAAAGCTATAAATGATTTACCAAATAAAATCCTTATAATGAGGCTTAATGATAACCTGGACTTTGAGAAGGATGTGATAAAAGTTACTTATACTTAGAAGCCTAAAGCCTCTTCAAAGAAGATATGGAAGCCAATAGGCAAAATCTTCAAAATAAGTGGTTGTCTTGAGGTAACTAATATTGTAGAATATGGAAACTATAGTAATAAAGGGGAACATACTGATGCTAATGAAGGCCATAGCCAATAGAAGAGCAAGGAAGCAAGTGAAGATGGTGATAATCCAATCAGCCTAAGACATGCTGAGTACTAATACGAATAGTTAGGATGAGAATGTAGAAGCATCCAATGATGCTCCCAACAATCTGAACTATAGAGACAATAAGACTCAATGTCAAGTAATACAAGATAACCAAGCTAAAGTTTATACTCTGTGAAGAAAAAGAAGAAGAATTCTTCCACAATAGATCAATGACAATAATTGCAATAAATATAAGGGGATTAAATTCCCCAATAAAATAGTTAGCTATTAGAGATTTCATACATGAAATATAAACCTCGCATGAAAATCAATCCCAAGATGGAGCAAAGGACTGTATACATTACAACAATATATGGCTCACTAATAGATTCCAAAGAAATGATATATGGAATAAGCTAAAGGAATTATCTTCAAATATCTAAAGTTTATGGCTTATTCTAGGTGATTTTATTCTATATTGCATCATGAAGACGCAAAGGGGAATAGTAGTCTGAAGAGTTACTATAGTGATCTTAAGCATTGTGTAAGACATATTCAGATGGAGGATCTTCCCTCTAATGGCAACTTTTAAACATGTTCTAACAAAGAAAGAGGGAGTTGGTATCTTATACAGAAGCTAGACATGAGCATAACTAATTTAAAGTGGTTTCATTCTTTTTTAACTATTTCATAATGTTTCCTAACTCAGTAGTCTTTGATCACTCTCCCACTATAGTACACACTTCCTACATGAACAAGCCTATAAGGTCCCCATTCATATTCAACAATTCCTTGAATGAGATAACTAGTTTTGAACTAGCTATAAATAAGGGCATTAATGGAAGAGTATGATGATCCAAGCAATTCAAATGTATTAAAAAAAATCCAAGAGGTTAAGGAGGAGCTCAAGATCCTTAAAAAAGAGAGAATTGACAACATTCATTAGTCTTTAAGCCTATTTAAACAACTCTTAAACAAGGTACAAGTTGACATTTACATTACTCCTACTAACCCCATTTATTAAGATCTTGAAAAATAGGCTTTACATGAATATTCCCAAACTTTGAAAGTTGAGAACTCCATTATAAAGCCACGATCAAGGGACATGTGGACAACTGAGGGAGACAAAAATACTTCTTACTTTCACAAGAGGGTAGTTACAAGGAATTCAATAAATAGGATAATCTCACTCCAAAAGGATTATAAACTTCTCACATCTCAAGAAGATCTAAAAACATAAGTGGAGGCCTAATTTATTAGCACTCTCGGAGCTCCATTCAATATCAACTCTTCATGTCAGTCTATTAGAGAGGTAATACAAGATCACCTTTCTCCTAATGAGATTGAGATATTGTTGAAAATTGTATCCAGACTAATGATCGAGAATGTTGTCAAGACTTTAAGTCCCCTGAAGGCTCCAAGACTTAATGGTATGAACATCATCTTCTACCAAAAAACTTGGAACCTCACTAGAACTCTAGCGATAGAAGTAATAGAAGAATTCTTCAATGAAAGGAAGCTACTGAAGGAGATTAACAAGACATTTATTTGCTAAATTCCTAAGGGGCATCGATAGAATTCAATCAAAGACTTTCTCCCTATAGCCTATTGCAACACCATTTATAAATTGATCTTTAAAATCCTAATTGAGAGGCTGAGAAAGGTATTGCTAGCATATATAGGATTTCAAAAAGGAGCTTATATCACAAGAAGATAAGTTGGAGACAATATCTTACTTGTACGAGAACCTCTACAAAATTATTCAAGGAAGAAACGAAGCAGGAATTGCACACTAAAATTGTATTTCTAAAAGTATATGATTTTATGGATTAGAAACTCATCATCAATTATCTAAAAGCTTATGGTTTTCCAGGAATATTTATTAAGTGGATAGAACCATACATCACTAGGGTTTCATACAATATTCTGGTTAATAGATAACTTTTTAAAATGATCAAAGTATTGAAGGGCTTAAAACAGGGAGGTCCTATCTCGCCTTATCTTTTTCTATTATAATGGAGGTTTTCAATAAGCTATTGGTGAGAAATATTGAAAGAAGTAAGCCCATTAAACATCATTCTAGATGCAAAAAGAGTGGAATCCTTAGTCTATATTTTTTTTGATGACCTGCTCCCTCTATAAAGGCCTAATCATCACTCAATATCGACTCTCATGACTTCCTTAAATATCTTTAGCAAGATTTTAGGGTTGCAGGTTAACAAAAAAAATAGTGGGATGTTTCTCTCAATAAATGCTCCCCAAAATGTCTAATGGTTCATAATCATAATAAGTTTAAAACACCATAAGCTCCCATTTACTTATCTAAATATTCATGTAAATTCCACTAGGCCTTTCTATTCAAATTTCAAACCTTTATTGGAGAAAATCACATCAAAGATAAAGCTAAAGTTCCAAATCATTATCTATGATAAGCAAGGCTCAACTACTTAGTTTTGAATTATATAAACATGAACACATTAGTGATAAATTTATTATAACATATAATATTTATTTAGTGACAACATTATTGTAACATCTAACTTTCATACTTGTGATGAAACCTATTGGACAATATGGTAACTAATGCAAATTTCTTTTACCACTAACGCAATTCTATTGTTAAATTGATAGTTTTATTTATGATAATAATAAACACATTAGTGACAATATATTTTGTAAAAACACATTTTCATTTTTGTGACGAAATAATGTTTGACATGTTTTCCTTAAAATATTAGTGACCAAGAAGTAATAGACACTGATGAAAAAAACACAAGAGACAAATATTTTGTCACTATTTTCAATTATTTTAGTAGCGATGATGTTGTCGCAATAAAATGAAGTACTGTTATGACTTAATTTGCCATTACTTTATATTGTTTGTGACGACAAACTTGTCATAAATATGTAAAGTTACTATAATTATATAGTTTTGCCACACATTTCGTAGTTTTTAGTATCAGTACTTTTGTCACAAAAGTGTTGCATAATTATGACCATTTTCTAAATTAGTCACTATTTCATTAATGACAGAGGTATTTATGACTGGAGGTGATGACTTTAAAAATTAGAAACTATTAATAGTAGTAACTAATATTACTGCTTTTAATGACAACTTTTGATTTACTAAAAATACAATTTTTTGTAGTAAACCAAGGGCTCTTGAATGTTATGGTTGACAAAGAAGGGGAGGCTACCCACTATTAACATCCTAAACAGATACTTCAACATCCTTAACAAATGTCATTTATGCGAAAATGATTAAGAATCTACATATCATCTTTTGTTCCAGTTCTCCTATTTAAATAGGGCATGGAAAGTAGTGATTCATAAGTGTGAGTTATATAATCCACAAGAAGCTTGGCAAGAAATTATCACATGGAATATCAAAATATTACATGATTACAAATAGAAGGGATGGATATAGAAGATTGCTTTGTCTTAATTAGTTATGGTGATGTAGGATAAGAGGAATAGTCGGGTCTTAAAAGAAGTTGCTAAGAACATTGACCAGTTCACTAAGGTTGCAATCGTTCAAATTAGAATCCACATATGCATATACTAGAAGGAAATCGCAATTAATAGTAGGATGAAGAAAAAAAGAGGTATCATGTAAATTGAGAATTTAGGGCGATGATCGTCAAGAAAGAAGCTGAAAACGCATGTGCAAAGGCAGATGCAAGCTAAAGGCTTCTGTCCAAATGGTATATACCTATTACTATAACTAGAACATGACACATTTCACACAAGTGGTAGATACAAGCATTTAGGCCTTAGGCTTTTATCCAAATGGTATATGCCTATTACTGACAATAGGCATATACCATTTGGACAAAAGCCTTTAGGCCTAAATGTACTTTGTAAATGCTAGTTCGATGCCGTGTGGCCAATGTAAATCTTTTTATTTCTTCAAAAAATTTTGAGTAAACTAGCATGATAAATTGGTGAGATTTTATTCTTAACTGTTAGGCAAGTAAGACAAATAAGCCTAATTTAACGTATAATATAATTTGGCATTTATTCTTGTCAAGTTTAGTTACAACTTTAATGACATAAAATTAATCAGTTTATATCTTGTTCAAGCAAATTGTTAACGATATAAAAATCAAAGGAGTTAAATTTGAATGAAATGATAAAAATATTTTTATTCAATAAACTAATTGAGATCTCATAATTTTAGTTGAAATACTTATTTTACTTATTTTTGCTAAAAAATTATTTTTAAAAGGAGGATTTTTATGCATTATGGCATCACCTTATATTTAAATTATCAATTGAAACTACTTTTAGATACTTCAAACTATTTTACAATATTTCAAGTCTAAACTAGTTCGATAATAATTTTATTATAGAATTTGGTCTAAAAATAATAATAAATAATGGTTAATAATCATGTTTTATAAATTTATAAAATATCAAATTTTGTTATTCTTATCTAAATATGATAAGTTGGAAGTACCATGTGATATATCACAACTCACAATCTCTTGAATTTTAAATTTGTGATGTTATCATCTTAATTTTTTAATTTTGTTAACACTCTTCTTATACCCTCTCTAATTATAAATCTTTTAAGAGTCACTTCTTGTTTATATCACCTATAATTGGTGTGACTTTTTGTCCTTTTTGTTCTCCATTGTTACAATCAATTTTTACTTGATTAGACATCAATCTAACATGATATTATTAAAAGTTGATTCTAATGTTATTTATAATAATTCTAATTTCATATTTAAAAATATTTTATTAGGAGTTGAATAATAATCATGTACTATAAATTTAGTTCACGGGCTTGCGAACGAATCAATAGGTATGGAATGAATAACATACAGTTGGTTTTATATTATGATTATAGGAACATTGTTTTCTTATTTGACTTTCGGGAATTAGTCCATACCCTCGAAATATGAGAGGAATGAGTTTCATTCCTAATTCAAGAGCAAATGTCCGCGATAAGAAGTGCCACAGGCATGACACTTCTTGTCACGCTTGTGACTTACTTCTTTTTTCTCTTTTTTTAATTAAAGATATATAATCAATGAAAATATAATTAATAAATTCAATATAATTATTGATACCACGTATAACACATAGCATAGACCTTATTATGTGTCCCAGATCGTTCATGAAAGGGTTAAAAATAAAGGAAATGTAGAATACTTTATTTCGGTTCTATCTCGACTTTCGAAGCAATTTCCATGGCCAAAACGAGCTCTAATCTTCCGGAACCTTTATGAGATTTGTTCACCGACATATGGTTAACGTCTTTCTACAGTCTTCTCAAAACGTAAGCGCTTTTAACGAGTCAAAGAATCCATATTCTTACGAATGATATGAGCAACTATAGGAGAACTTAATCTTTATATATAACTTTCATATAGGCTTTACAATATAATTAATTAATTAAAATATAACTAACTAATTAATTAAATAGAATCAATTAATTACAATATAATAAATAAATAAATATAATTAATTAATTATATTTTTCCTCTTTTTAACAATTAAATATAATTAATTAAAATATAATGAAATTTGATATAAAATAAAAATTTAACAAATTTTTATTTCCCTATATTTTTAACAAACCAACCACTATCAATGGTAATGGTAATCATTCATTTCTTTTAACTAACCATCATAATTATAATGATTATATCAATTCTAATTCTTTACTATATTTTTATTACCATTTTTCAATATGAACCAACCGCCTCCTTATAGTCTTTCGTATCTTTACTCACATGAAGTTCTAATATTTACCTTTTTGTTCTTATACCTTCTCTGACTAGATGTTCCTTACGAGTTATTTTTCACTCACAATTGTTATCACCAAGCCGTTTCAAGTCCTCTTCCTTCTAAAATGTTATTAGCTCACTAATTGTTCATCTCCATCCTAACATCGTATTCATGAACATAGTTTTAATATCATATATAACAATACAAGTTTAAATTGACTAATAATAACAACCTAATTTCATGTTATAAAATTATAGATTTAAAAATATTAATTAAGATCTTATACATGATATATAAATTTTCTCATTTAGTCATTCTTATTGAAGGTGAGAATTTGATATTCATCGTATTAGAGGGTTCATATCCTCTGTCTCAAGTACTCAATTCTAACCTCGTTTTTACTTCAAAACAACGTCATTTTATGTTTGTTTACATTTAAAACAACGTCGTTGTGGTGTGAAAACAGGGTTCGAATAGGGTATTTGGGGCAGAGGATCTGATGCTTATATTAGATGCTATATATATTTTATTATTTTACTTAATTATCTCCAAAACGACATCATTTTATGTTTGTTTATATATAAAAAGACGGCATTTTGGGGTGAAAACAGGATTAGAACAGAGTACTTGGGACAGAAGATTTGAAGCCTATGTTAGATGCTATATATTTTATTATTTTACTTAATTATATTTTCGTGCATTTTCATTAAGATTGCATGAATAAAACATAAACTTTAAATTTTAATGTCATGAATTTAATTACAGTTTTAAAATTATAGGAATAAAATTGTGAGTAAATATTAAGAATTTATTTGACTACTACTTCACTTTATTTTGGAAAACTTGAACTTTTGCCATTTGAATTTGAAATACAATTTGTAATCTATAAATCACAAGTTTTTTAGTCTAAGTAGGGTGGACTAATCTAGTAATCCGATTAATAATTTTATTTTGGTAAAAAATAACTAATAAAATACAGAAATATCGTAATAGGTTCTAACAACAAAAGAAACATAACGTATACCAGACTGATGGAATTTAGGATACCGTGTGAAACTTAAAACATGGTGTTGTGTATCACTATCATTGAGGCCGACCTAGGACCGAAGGATATATGACGATGAAGATAGCCCAATGATTGACTGACGAAGTCCATTATTTATATTTGTTGGTAACAGTAAGACAAAGGAATCTGCAAGCTCAGCTAAGAGCAGTGCAATACGTACGGTTCTATTCTATTACAGCATATTTGATCTTCCGACCAATCGCAGTGGGTTAGTGGAATGAAGCAAGAATGAGATGTAGTCCATTGAAAAGATAAAAAGTATCAGTAACCAAAGTCATCAAATCGTTAGGGGCACACAATTGCTCTTAAAGAATAATAATAGTAGCGGGACGAGGAAGGTGCTTGAAAGTACGGGAATAATCCATGATTGAGTGATGAATTAGGTTGCATTATTATTTAACGGTTGGAGAAAGAGAGCGTGTATGTTTACTTTCATAAACCAACGCCGACACCGACCCATTAACTAACTCGTTTGCTTAGAAAATTATACTCTTTACATATCTAAGCAACGTCTGACTTTTTGCTATTTGGTCAATATATCCTTCGATTCACATGCTTTCCAATTTCCTCCATCCAAAAGAGTAATATATGGAAGCAATTGTTATAGGTATTTATATTTAATATTTACTAAAGCCGCTTTAAAACACTCATGAGGGAGAATTTTGCCGCCTAAAAAGGTCCTTCCCGGTTCGAATCCAGACTAGTCGATTGCCCATGTAGTACCGGATGTCGGGTAGTTTAACCCAAAAAAAAAATTTACTAAAGCCCACGTTGGTATGTGAGGTTAATAATAAAGTGATATTATTATTTGGCACTTAGCTGTGACTGTTTTCCTTATTGTCATAACTTGTTGAAAAGAAATGTGTAAGGGCGTTGCCTTTAGGCATGTAAAATATCTATAGAGAAACTACTAGGAAAATTTGCAACAAGTTGTTCGTCGGCAGGTTTGAACTCATTATCGATAATTACATTACTGCTTGCTTGATTTTGAGTTATGTAAATACACAATTAATTAATAAATTATTACATGTTTTTAAAAATCTTATTAACATATATTCCAAAAATAATAATTATGATTTTAAAAAAAAATCACAAAATGTGAAATGTAAAATTTGTATAGGAGTATGTTTGCTTCATTTGTCAATACGAAATCCCTTTTTGATGGTTTGAATATGGGTTTAAACTTAGGACTAATCAAGTGTAAGGTATAAAGATAAAGGACTAACGGGTTGTTTGGTTTAAAGGAATAGCTATTCTATTCCATAGCTATTCCTAACATATTACTAATTCTATGATTGGTTAGAAACCAAACTCATAACAGTAATGCATTACGAAAATCTATTCTTAAATTATGAGGAATACACAAAACTCATCTCTACCTATCTTTAACTTTTCTGAGAATAACTATTCCAATAGAAGACAACTTTATCCTTCTCACAAATAATAATAATAATAAGATAATTAATTTTGTATAATAAAATTAATAATAAAAATAATAATATTAATAATAATAAGAATAATAATACTTATTCTGTTCTATTCCTCATCTTTTTTATTCCTATGAATAACTATTCTATTCCTTATCTATTTCATTCCTTGAACCAAACAGGCCGTAAGTGAATTAGGATGAGCTACTCTGGTTTATTATTCAAACAAACGAATAATCTATATCCCTTAAATCGATAAAACCTTCAATAGTGAGTAAAGGTGGCAAGCCCTTTTCGTGCTTATTTCTATATTAAAAATAAGAAGATAAAATATTGAAAGATTTAAGACAGCATAAACTTTATGCTTGAAAATATTTTACAAGTTAACAAGGTTGTTGATTAATTAATGTTTGATAGCTTAACTAAACGTAGGAATTTGATTACTATGCTTTAGCCTTTAGGTCTTCTTACTTTAATATTTTGGAAGTTGATAAGGTAATATTTTTAGTTATTTTTAGATTCTCATTTGATGTTGATATCTTAACTAAACTCATCATGTACTCGATCGTTGAATTTTACTTTTTACTCTAATTTGTTGTGCCTAAGTTTCTTACTTTGTATTTGAGCTTTACACTCCCCAAACTACCAAATTTCACATTAGCATCACAGAGTGTACTTGAATAGGTCGAATTTGAATATCATAATCCAATTTATCTTATTTATGTAACACATTTGCAGCCGATTTCCTAAATGCATGCATATAAGACTACAAAGAGCATGCAAGGGACTTCAGTCGAGCAGATGAAGTAACCAAGCTCAAATAAAAGTATTCAGTATAATTCAGTAATTATAAGAATAAAAATAAAAAATCTAGTCTCCAATGTTATACTCTTCGTAACAGTACGTGTACAAAAATGAACTGGTTTTTTCCTGGAAAATAGCTCAGGGAAAACAAAAGGTTGACGATAGTTATAATGAGGAGGCCCAGGCCAACAAAAAAGGATGGTAGATGACATCTGAAAGCTTGTGATTCAAGAGACTAACTCCTATCTTTTGTCCATATTAACGCGTTTGTCAACTTCTGATCCACACGCAACTGTCATCTCTTCCTCCCATTATTATTCTATATATCAAAATTTATATCAACCTCCGCATCTCAATCGCTCTTCATTCCTTACAATCTTCTTCACATAACTCATCAAAGCACTCGCTTCTCTTTAATACATTTCTAGTTTCGTTTTCCCATTTAGGAAATCTATTGCTTCTCTTAAGAAGAGTTTTGTCTTAAGTTGATTTAGTTCTTCGAATCTGTTTATTCGTCGCTGCTGCCGATCATGGGCAACTACGTCTCAGCAAAACTAGCAAGCCCGTCACTAATAAGCTCGACATCAACAAAAGTGATCCTTCCAAATGGAGAAATCAGGAAAATCCAACAGCCCACTACAGCTGCAGAGCTCATGATGGAGGCACCCAACTTCTTCATCGTCAACTCCAGGTCTCTGAAAATGGGCGCCAGATTCTGCGCTCTCAACGCAGATGATGAGCTTGAAGAGGCAACTGTGTACGTGATGCTACCAATGCATAGAAAGAACTCTGTGGTCACAGCTAAAGACCTCGGTGCTTTGTTCATCAAGGCTAACTCTGCCGTGAAACGTGTTTTCCGAGTGAAGAAAGTCAGGGACCTGCCGTTTGAAGACTGCCGGGAAAATGACATGACGCCGGAGACTTCGGCCGTGCCTAGACTTAGCTTGGATGGTCTTGAAGAGGTTGCTACTGCGGAGTTTATGCATCGGTTATCCATGTCAAGGTCAAAGAAGCCATTGTTGGAGACTATAGATGAAGAGCCTGATCGCTTATGATGACCAGATATTACCATATCTCCTGTGATTTATCATTTATGGTGGAGCAAATTTGTTTTTAATTTTCTTTTCGTGCCAAACGAAAATTTCACGGGGGTTCAATTTTAGTATTTAGAAATGGATTCTTCATTGTCAATCCAAGATAGCAAAAATTCAGCAGAGAAGGTTGGAGAAAATTGTACATAGGTGATTTTGTATCAACCATCATTCCTGTATTTCAAATACTAGTTCAATACACAATTGTTGTGATGGCAATTTTTATTTCTAAATTCTATGAGACAAATCCAACAAGATTGGGAGGTCCAAGTGCAGCACGTGCATCATGAAAAGAACCAGTACGCAGACAACCGGACCGCACTCGTTGCCCGAGCCAGCCCAAGCATACACTACTTTCAGGGGCTGCCGGCGTCAGTCATGGAATTCTTCCTTCGGGACAAATACGGCGCTTTATACCCTAGAGCTTTGAGCTTTTTTTTGGGGGGTTGTTTCCTTCTTAAAAAAGTAAATAACAAAGTCTTTCTATTCTAAGATATACGAATTTGCTTAACTGCGGTGAGTATATTATTCTTTTGCTAGTTAACCAAAACAATAAATGCAATATTTTCTAAAAGGATGGTTAATTCCTATTTTATTTTTCATCAAAATTCTTAAAGACTATTTTCAAAGTTGGAAAAAGAAAATAAATCCCAAAAAATTGGGTGTTTTCATATAGACTCACGTATTTGATCATCTTGCCTAAGACAATGGATAAGCATGTCTAATTAACTTGGGATTTTGAGGAAAGTTGTGACATTTTAGATATGTGACTTAGCTGGCACGTGACATGTAACAGTGCTAATCATCTTGAAGCAATGTATGTACAATTTCTTAACTGGGGTGTTCTGTCATATCTGGACATACTTCTTCACTTTATATCGCAAAAAAGGAACTGACAGAGTGTATGATGGAATGGAAGTCAATAACTTTAGGGAAAAGTTAATGAAATTGTTCATTCATCAAACCTTGCTGTATTATCTGAGAATTGGTAACTAGTAACTTATTTGATTTGTTGTTGGCTAGGCATAAAATTAAGTTGCAAAAGAATAGCTTGTCTAAGATACTTTACATATTCATAGTTAAGATACTTTATATATTCATACTTTATTATAAAAGAGATATCTTTCATAATATAATTTCACTATGAAATCTTTTTTTTAACCAATAATAGCTTGAATATTTGATAAAAACGTTTATTCATTTAAAATTCAAACTTTAATATAAAAAAACAAACTTAAACTCTTAGCTTAAAATGTATAATTCATAATCAAAATTATATTTTTTTAAGCATACAAAATATACAGTTAAGAAAAGGTTATATTGTTTTATTTTGTAATGTTATCATTCCATGTTTTAAGTATTTAATTTAATGTTATAGATGTTGGAATATAAACTTGTTTTGAATTTTATATATTAGGTTAAAGATGGACACTTGTCTGATCCAAAGAATTAGAATTATTAGAAGATGTTTTAGAGACATTTTTTTTATCTAAAATGCCTTTTAAAACGTCTAGACGCCTTAAATATGCCAACTATCTAGATAGAAATATCAAGATATTTTATGGAAATATCTTTAAGTTTAAAAATGTTATAAAAAATTAGTGGTAGATATTAGCTAGAAGGATCTCTTATTAGTATAAATAGAAATCCTTCCTTTTTTTAAACAACAAGTTAAGGTAAGTTGAGTACTAATTACAAATAAGAGTTCCTCTTCAATTAATGGTGTCCTTCTCATCTTTAAATTGTTATTAAAGTTCTTATTGAGAATTTTAAAATCCTCTCATAGTTTTAGTATACTATCTACTCTAAATCTTCTTTGTCATCTTTATTCACCTTTGATAAAGTGGTATCAAAACTCGAAGATCCTTGTGGTAGAAGATGGCAAGTGACATGGCCTTCTAAGTTCCAAAGTCCTCTGAGGAATGCTATGACAATTGGAGCATCAAAATAAAGGTTTTGCTTGGAGCATATGATCTCTGGGAGATTATACATAATGACTACATTGAGCTAAAAGATGAGACTACTTTATCTCAACTTTAAAAGGATGCCTGGAAGGGTTAAAGAAAGGGAGAAAAGAAAGCTCTCTCCCTTATCTTTTTAGTCATGGATAATGAGGTTTTTAGTTGATCTCAACCTTCAACGCCTCCATGGAAGTATAGAGAAGCTTCAAATATCATGCAAAGGATAGTAGAAAGTAAAAAAGAATGCATCCAATCCTTACGAAGTGATTTGAACCTTTATATATGAAAGAGAATGAAATTATAAGTGACTATTTTGTAAAATAATTAATTAAGTAAGAAACAATTGGAAAACCACCACTAACATAAGAGTGATGGAGCACATTCTCTATTCTTTACTTCTAAAATTTAAGCATGTTATAGTAACCATTGAAGAAATAAATGATTTATAGACTATAACCATTTAATACCTCAAAGGCTCACTTGAAACATTAAAAAAACGCAAAAGAGGAAGCAAGAGATCTTGGAGCATATTCTTTATACCAAGCTCAATTTGAATGAGAAGGAAACAAAATAACTCCCAAAGAGGCAAAATTGTAAGAGGTCAAGATGGAGGCCATAAAAGCAAAATACGAGAGGCTTCAAATCATCTAACCAAAAAGAAATAGAATAAAGCAATTCTTCTACAAAAGAGCATGAAAGAGGAAGCATAACAAGAAATGATGGAGGCCAAAGGTATGAAAGATCTCAAGTTAATGCTTTAATTGTCACAAACTTGACCATATTGCTTTAGAATATATAAATGCTCCTAACAATATTGAAGAGAAAGCTTATTATATTGAGGAAGAGAAGTAAAAAGACTCCATTCTATTGTTATCTTACAAAGGAGAGGAAGGCATGAAAACAAGCACGTGGTACTTAGGTATTAGCGCTAACTACATGTATGTGAACAAAGATACATTTATGGAGCTTAATGAGTCTAGATGTATCCAAGAGATTTATTAAAGGTAAAGGTAACATCTTAATCTATTTGAAAGATAGAAGGCATGATTTTCAAATGTATATTATGTTTCAACTACGAAAAATAATATACTAAATTTGGGCCAACTCTTAAGGAAAGGATATGATATTCAACTTAAAGATCACAGTCTTTCAATAAGAGATTAAAAAAATATATTTAAGGTACCAATGATAAGAAGTAGAATATTATTAATTAACATTCAAAATGAAGTGACAAACTATCTTCAAAATTGTATCAAAGACCCCTCTTATATTTGACACCTAAGATTTAGGCACCTAAATTTTGGAGGATTGAAGTTGTTGAGTAAGAAAGGAATGGTAGAAAGATTGCCTTCCATTGATCATCCAAATCAATTATGTGAGGGATGCTTATATGGCAAGCATTTAAGAATAATCTTTCGAACTATAAGAGCCAAAGAGCTATTACAGCTTGTATACACTGATATATGTAGTCCAATTTCACTTTGCTCTTTTGGTAAGAATAAATACTTCCTTCTTTTCATTGATAATTTTTTAAGAAATGTGAGTATATTTATTAAAGAAGAAATTGAAGGCATTTACGTCGCAATTACGATCGGCC
Organism: Erythroxylum citrifolium; assembly: GCA_026284465.1. Taxonomy (NCBI): domain Eukaryota; kingdom Viridiplantae; phylum Streptophyta; class Magnoliopsida; order Malpighiales; family Erythroxylaceae; genus Erythroxylum; species Erythroxylum citrifolium. The sequence goes on along the minus strand of JANKOE010000002.1, from coordinate 31,715,861 downwards.
TTTCCCTTAATGATGGCGTTGCGACTGCAGGATGGTTGGCTGGTTGTTGATGACTTTCTGAAGAATAGCTTCAGATTTTGATTG
>JANKOE010000002.1:31698755-31715677 GCA_026284465.1 Erythroxylum citrifolium | reverse complement strand
TCGTTTGACTTCAACTCTGAAGAGGCTCTAGGTTCGGGTGTTATAGGGTAAAGCCTGTTGGCTTGGGGTTAGATGCTGCTTTTAAGGTTGTTTATCTCGTTTTTCCTTTAATGAAGTTGTTTTTGCTCTAAAAATTAAAAAGAAATTGAAGGCATTTGGTGCCTTTAAAAGGTTCAAAACACTTGTCCAAAAAAGAAGATGTAAAATTAATGCTTTGAGAACGATAAAGGAGGAGAATTCACATCAAGAGAGTTTAACAAATTTTTTGAAGAGAGTGGAATTCATCATCCTTTAACAATTGTAAAATGTCCCTAGAAATTTGAGTAGTAGAGAGGAAGAATAAAATCATTCTTGAAATGGTTCGAAGATTGTTTAAAAGTAAAAAGATGCCTGAGGATTTTTGGATTGAAATCCTCAGGCATCTTTTTACTTTTAGAATGCATAAACTACTTATCTAACTACTCACCAACAAGGAGTGTATATAGAAGAACACCACAAGAGAAGTGAAGTGGATGGAAATGTGACATTGCACACTTGAAGGTATTTGAGAGCATAGCTTATATCCACATATCGGATGAATGGAGATCAAAACTTAACGAAAAAAGTGAGAAGTTCAAATTCTTTGGTTATGATTAAAGCTCAAAAGGCTACAAGATTTATAATCTAAGCAATGATAAAGTGGTCATTAGAAGAGATGTAAAGTTTTATGAAACAAGTATATGGTAATAGGATATCCAAGAAGACAATTATGTCTCCCTTCTTCTTATGGTCCAGAGATAGGGAATAAGAGCAAGCAAGTGAAGAAGTACAAGAGTCGACTACACCTTCGATATCACCAAGGGTGTTATCTCGCATTGTCTCTCTACCATCATTCTTAGAGGAAAGAGGGATACAAAAAGAAAGATATGTACAAGACATAATTGAGACAAAACACTAAGAAAATGTTTTGAATATGTTTTATCTCTTTGCTGATTGAAAACAAATAGAATTTGAAGAAACGATCAACAATAAGAAATAGAAAAATGTTATGGATGAAGAGATTAATAATGACATCATAAAAATGACATACGGGAGCTTGTAACACTTTTAAAAGGGCATAAAGCAATTTTAGTAAAGCGGGTTTATTAGGAAAATAAGAATACAAAAACATATGTAGAAAATATAAGGTAAGGTTAGTGGTAAAAGGCTATAAGATAAAGGTTAGTAAAACTATTAGATTAATCATTTCTTTGGCAACCCAAAACAAATGGAAGATTTAGCAAATGGATACAAATTTCACCTTTTTAAATGGCTCCCTTAAAGAGGAAGTCTATCTAGAACAAAACAACACGAAAACAAATTGTTGAAGTTAAAGAAAATCTTATATGACTTGAAGCAAAATCCATTAGTCTGGTTTAAAAGAGTTGATAAATACTTTCAAGAAACCAATTTTACAAAGCACCCACGTTAACATGCCCTCTATGTAAAAAAGAATAAGCATGTGAATATCTTAATTATTTGTTTACACATAGATAATTCGATCCTCATAAGTAATAATCCAAGGTTGATTGAAAAATTCAAAGGTGCAACAGTAAAGAAGTTTGAGATGAATATTGTCATTAAAGTAAAGCAAAAGGAGAAAGGAATACTCATCTCCAAAGAAGGCTATGTAATGAACGTGTTCAAGAAGTTCAAGATGGAAGAATATAAGCTTATTAAGACACTTGTTGAACGTGGTATTAAATTGTCCAAACATGAAGAAGGAGAAAGTGTGGATTCTACATTATTCAAAAGTCTCGCTGGGAGCTTATGCTATTTTTTTTCACATAAATAGGGCGTACGCCCAAAGGAGAAAAACTACAATGCGGTGACGCGTGACAATGCCACCCCCACTGAATCAGCAAACAAAAGCGATAAAAGACCTACAACAGGCTCACGAAGCCAATGAACACCAATAGGAAGACGATAGCTATAGTTAGCGAGCCAATCCGCACAGCGATTGCCCTCCCGAAAAACATGTACATAGACTGACATCATCTATAGAGTTATACTTACTAAATGTTGTATAGAGTCAACTACAACCATACATTTTAAGAAGGCTAAAAGGAAGGTACATTTGATTATGATTTACTATACTTACCATCTAATGAGTTTAGTCTTGGCTAATGTAATAACTATAGGACAACAGATGATGACGTTAGAAAAAGCACCATTAGTTATGTATTTTATTTGAGATATATAGTACCTTCACTTGGAGTTCTAAAAAGTAACCTATTATTATCCTCTCCATTTGTGAAGCTAAGTATATGTCTGCTAATTCTTGTGTTTTTCATGCCATTTAGCTAAGAAGTGTGATAAAGGAACTTCATATGCCACAAGAAGAATCTATAGAATTTCTTACTGACAATAAGTTCTCATTAGCCTTAACTAAAAATACAATCTTCCATGATAAAAGCAAGGATATAAATACAAGGTACTGTTTCAAAAGAGAATTCATAGTGAGAAGAGAAGTGGAGATGAAATACGTGAAGACTTAAGACCAAGCCAGCAATATTTTCACAAAACCTTTGAAGAATGATATCTTAGAAGTTGAATTTAAGTTTCAAACAAAGTTTAAGAGGGGCGTTGATAAAATGGGGCATCTTGTAAGAAGAAGATGGACCGGGCTCGAGACAACGGGTCCGAACCCGGCCCTTTTTCCAAGCCCATTAGCCTCGTCGTGAAAAATAGTCACTGAAAAAGAAGTAGAGGACACTCTGTTTTTTAAGATTAAATTATATGCTCTGTATAAGAACCTTGTGGGTGGTGCAAGAAAGCGAATTTGCTGTTTTCTGGAAAAATATGCTTCCTTCCAGATTACAATGGCATTGCAACCAGAACCCAGAAACATCGACTCCCTCCTCCTCTATCGTAACGCCCTCGCTTCCCTCTCCCCCCCTCAACCCCCCTCTCCCACTCTATCCTCTCACCCACCCTTCTCATCTTCCAAGCTCATTCCCGATACCCGCTTCCTCGTCGACTCCTTCCGCTCCCCCTCCCCCTCCTCCTCCGTCACCTACTTCCTCTCCCACTTCCACTCCGATCACTACTGTGGCCTCTCTCACTCCTGGTCCCACGGTCTCATTTTCTGCTCTCCCACCACCTCGCTTCTCCTCTCCAATGTCCTCGGCGTCCCCTCTCATTTCGTCGTCGCTTTGCCTCTCCGCGAGGAGGTCGTTATTGATGGCTCTCGTGTCATTCTCGTCGACGCCAATCACTGCCCCGGGGCCGTCCAGTTCTTGTTTATGATTCCTGGTAAAGCTCCCTCTTCTTTTCATTTCTATGTCCATACTGGTGATTTCAGATACTCTAGTTCCATGATGGAGGATGAGATTTTGAGGCGGTTCGTTGGGTGTGATGCGGTTTTCTTGGATACCACGTATTGCAATCCCAAATTCTTGTTCCCTTCTCAAGAGGAATCTGTTGATTATATTGTTAGTGTGATAGAGAGGGTTGGAGGGAAGGGTTTTATGGGGTTGAAGAAGACTGTACTGTTTCTTATTGCGACCTATGTGGTGGGAAAAGAGAAGATTTTGGTGGAGGTTGCGCGGAGGTGTGATAGAAAAGTGTACGTGGATGGCAGGAAGATGCGGGTTTTGCAGGTTTTGGGCTATGGGGAAAGTGGGTTGTTTACAGAGAATGAGAGTGAGAGCAATGTTCATGTCGTAGGGTGGAATGTGTTGGGTGAGACCTGGCCTTATTTTCGGCCCAATTTTATGAAGCTGAACGAGATTATGATGGAAAAAGGTTACTCCAGGATTGTGGGTTTTGTTCCTACTGGATGGACTTACGAAGTGAAACGGAATAAATTTGCAGTGAGATCGAAAGATGCGTTGGAGATTCATCTTGTTCCTTATAGTGAGCATTCCAATTATGTTGAACTTAGAGAGTACGTCAAGTTTTTGAGACCCAAACGTGTCATTCCTACCGTCGGTGTGGATGTTGAAAATCTTGATAGCAAACATTCTTACAAAATGCAGAAACATTTTGCAGGGTTAGTTGATGAGATGGCTAACAAGAAAGAGTTTTTGAAGAATTTTCATGTTGGGTCCTTTGCGAATGACAAGAAGGTCATCACCTCCTCATCAGACATCGGTCAGCAGGATGAAGAGATAAACGCATCTGAAATGAATGATCAATCCGCATTTACTCTTTATGCAGATAGCATACACAATTCAACACTGCTAAGCGATGGCGCAAGAGAGAAACTTTTACAGGAATTAAGTGATAGCTTGCCCACATGGGTTACCCAGGAACAAAAGCTGCATTTAGTTAGTGTCTCTGAAAACAATATTGTTGAAGCAGTTTCTTACTTTTATGAATGTGAAACAGAGTTTCATGAGCAAGCTTTAGGTTGTAAAACTCCTGTTCTTGCATCTCAGAGTGGTACACATGTTGACATTGAAAAACTGTCAAAACTGGAATCTGATGAGAATAGTCCTGGGTGTTTGGTTCCTTTGCGTCAAAGGAATAAATCACCTATTTTGATGAAGCCGTCAATTAAGCGCGACACTTCACCTGGAAAAAGGAAGAGGACCATTGACAACAAGCCCAGCAAGAAAACAAAACTAAATGCAAAATTGGAATCTTGTGGACCAAAGCAGTCTACCATCACAAAATTCTTTAATAAACTTATGCCTGATGTCCCTCAAACAGGGCTCAAACAGTGCCTTGTAGATGAAAAATTGCTGCCACCTGAAGCTACCAATTCATATGGAGAGGAAATAGATCAGTTTATTCAGATAATTGATGGCAATGAATCTTCAAGAAGCTATGCTGCTGCCATTCTGGAGAGGGCCAAGGGAGATATAAGCAAGGCACTGGACATGCATTATGGTAATTCTGAGGGTGACCTTGATGAGAGTTCAGAGAGTGTGCTAGGATCTGGGAATTTGATTCAGCCTCAGTGCCATAATACTGAATGCTTTTCTGGCCAGGAGAAAAACATCTCAAAGGAAGCAGGTCCTGTAGTTGATCTACTTGTACATCCGTTGTCAATTGCACATGCTGACAAATCCCTGGTGTCTCTACCTATAGAAGAATATAATCCTATAAAACATGGTTTGTCTTTTTCTTTATAAGCTGGTTATTTTCCTGAAATTCTAAGGACATGTAATTGTGGGACGCTATCAATTATCCACTACATTTGAAACTGGATAGGACAATTCCATGAGGAGGCTTGTGAATTTAAAATTTTGAATATGCTTTCCATTCAAGTTAGGAAAAGTCGAGGAAACAATCTCTAGATTAAGGTAATATCTAGTTTCTGAAGCCCAGAATACAACTTTCCAGTTAAGGCAGGTACAACAGCTCCATTGCGTTTGTTGGGGGAACACAGCTTGCAAATTATGGACCCAGTTGAATAACTATTTTAAGCTACATGCAGTCTTCCCTTTTCTGCAAATGTTTTTAAGTTACTGAGCTTAGTATTTGGAAAAATATGTAGCATGCTGGAGCGTTGGACAACCTGCACCTTATGTCCATCTAGCTCGAACTTTTGACCTTGTTGAGGGTGAGAAAGGAAGGATTAAGGCTACTTCTATGTTGTGCAATATGTTTAGAAGGTTTCCTCTTCTCACATGCTTTTTTTTCAAATCTACTTTCAAAGCCAATGTGCCTCTTAAAGTTGGATTTTGAGTGATGCTCATCAAATGATCCTTAACGCTTCTTCCATTATACTACTGTATGATGCAGTTTGCTAGCTTTGTCCCCTGTGGATGTAATGCCTGCCGTTTATCTTTGCACAAATAAGATTGCTGCTGACCATAAGAATGTGGTTAGTCTTGCGGCCATCTGCATTTTTATTGACTATTATAATTATTAAAAATCTAAAATAAGTGATAGTGTAAGTCTTGAGGTTTGCAATTGCTATGGTTAACGTTTCTTGATTCTTTATAAATTTGAGTTTTCATTTAAAAGGAAGCCCGTAAAATCAAGTTCAGAAGGCTAGAACCTATGAACATATCAAATCTTTACGATGAGTTCTTAAAGTATTTTCATATTTCCTAATTGAAAGGAGTTCGGATATTCTTCCAATGTTTGCTTCTTAGTTGCATATCTCTATTTAATCTGCAATTGGCACACTTTCCCAATGGCAGAGGGCTTGGTGTTGCTCTCTACTAAGCATTGCCCTGGTAATGCAGTAACTGAATATTGCCCCACTCATGCAGGAATTAGAAATTGCTCTAGTAATGCAGGAAATAAACATTGCCCTAGTAATGCAGGAACTAAACATTGGGGGAGGCTTGGTCACATCAGCTCTGGAAGATGCATGTGGGACAAACCGTTCTAAATTAAAGGAAATGTACAATAATTTGGGGGATCTTGGTAGGAAATACTGTCACTTTCTGATATTTTCAGTTTCTTCCAGTTTTATTTTTTCTTTTTATTTTTTGGTAACCTGCTAAATGATTATGATATCCATTGTAAAAGGTGATGTTGCTCAGATGTGTCGACAAACACAGACATTACTTGCTCCACCTTCTCCACTCCTTATTAGAAATGTTTTTTCTGTGCTCCAGAAGATAAGGTGAGATAGAGCAAGCCATTTGATTCATGACCAACTATATTACTGGTGAATGTGATTGCAAATGAGTCTCTGAGATCTTTAGGTATTTCCCTGTGATGAACTTAACAATATGCACACAGTGTTAGGTGACGTATGGAATTCAACAGAAAGACTTGATTCTGATTTTGAGCATTTCTTACATGAAGAAACCCTCTGGCGTTTGTTTATTTCTCTTTTTCCTTACTTTAACGCTTAACAAAATACTTCATTATGTGTTTACACCCTATAGGCATGATTTTTCAGGTTATATAACAATTATACATTTCTGGCGTTAAAAGCTTGTTTACCTGATTTTAGGGTCAAATACATCTTTATCTACTTGTAGATGAGGTTAAAGACTATAGAATTTTTAGGCATTCTTATGACTATTTGGCTATTAATTTGGGCTGGAGGTGATCTGTCTGAGCTTGCTCCTAATAGTGGGGAGGAGTTTGTGTACATTTGACTCTTTACAGCATGTGTGTCCTAGGACAAGAATCATTAACCCTTGAAACACATTAGAGTACTTAGGAGACAATCTTGCAAGAACTTGTTTGTTTGTTTCTCAATAGAACCAGCATCCAATTTGTATGGTTGCATATGTACCTAGTAGTCATGATGTAAATTCTTTGTTGTGCTATCATTAACCATATTCTTGTACAATTATCAGTCAGCAAACAGGTAGTGGAAGCACTGCTCGTAAGAAAAACCTTATTGTGAATCTCATGCGGACATGTAGGGAAAAGGAGGTGAAATATGTTGTTAGAACTTTGGTAAGATTCTGCCATTCATATTAATTTAAGACTATGCAGTTAAATTAATGAACTTATTTTGGAGAAAAACTAAAAATGAAAATAAACAGAATGTATTCTCATTTTTTCTTATTTCTCGACATAAAGCCATGACTGGTCTCTCTTACCTTACTTGCCTTTCATTCATTTAACCAAAAAGATTAAAATATGGTTTTAGTATGTTTTGTTTTTTCTGTTTCACAACTCCAAGAATTCCATCCTTTTTGTGTTTAATCGGGAGGAAACACATGCTGTGTTGTGAACTTGAGGTGCTTCTGCAGAAGCATTTACCTTGCTTTTGAAAGTAATCTCTTTATAGGTAAGAAACTTAAGGATTGGAGCAATGATGAGAACTATTTTGCCTGCTTTGGCGCAAGCTGTTGCAATGAATTCCTTAGTTGGCACTTCTAATGAATGCAAAGCTGAAAACTTAAAGGAGAAACTTCAGGTTAGTTTTGCTTTTTGGCAGTGACCTCAATGTCTTCAAATTTTCTTATTTATACTTTAGTTGATCTAGCTGTGCATCCCGAAGTGATTTTTGTTTTCACATGATACGTGGCATTTTTATTATACCGATGATAATCGTTAAATCTTATATTGACAATTTTAACCTGAAGTTTACTAATCCAATCTTTGCTCACTCTTTAGTGCCTTTCGACTGCTGTGGTTGAGGCCTACAATGTACTTCCAAGCTTGGTAGGTTCCTTGTATGAATCTATAGTTTTATGCTTGTTTTATTTATTCAAACATTTTTCAGTTTATTATGTGAACAATGTTACAGGATTTGCTTGTTCCTTCACTCATTAGTGAAGGCATTGGATTTTCTTCATCTGCCATATCAATGGTTCCAGGGATTCCAATCAAACCTATGCTTGCAAAGTATGAATATATGTTTACCCTTCAAACTTCAATTTTCTTTTACTTTCTTCTGAAACTTGTGTTCTAACTTTTGTCCTTTATCAGAATTACTAATGGAGTCTCTCAGGCTTTGAAATTGTTTGAAAAGAAAGCTTTTACATGTGAATACAAGTAAGCTCGTCTTTGTCAAGGCCTTTATGCTTTTCCTGAAGTTGCTTTTTCTTTATTAGATTACCTGTCTGTTGTCCAAGTTGCTAGGGAATTAAGGATTTGGTTAGCTTTGCAGTTAGGATTCATTGTTGTTAATGTTCTTACTTCTTTTTGATCTTTTAGTGGGTTCAATTTAGAAACCAATAAAGTCTATAGTCTATATTTCCTTTTCCAGAATTTAGTTCTGCATTATTTATCTGGAGTTTCTTCACTCAATTCTTTGTTAAGGTGAAGCAGTTGTTATTTTCATCATTTGGATGGGTGGACATATTTTACCCATTTCCTAATGCTTTAAACCTTGAGATAGGGATTTATTTCAGCAATTTTGTGTTTATATTTAACAGGTATGATGGTCAGCGGGCTCAAATTCATAAATTACAAAATGGTAGCATTCATGTATTCTCAAGGAATGGAGAAGACGCTACATCTAGATTTCCAGATTTAATAAATATCATTCTAGAACGCTGTAAACCTGCTGCGGTGACTTTCATATTAGATGCCGAGGTCAGGTCTTGTTATGTCAAAGTGCTTTTTTATTTTTTATTTTTTAAGGATCAATTTGTTAGGATACTTCCATCTTGATTACACTAGTGGAGTGTTCTTTACTGAATTAGAAAAGTTCAAATTTCTAATCTTGTTACTGCTTTTTTGTTTAGGTAGTTGCAGTTGATAGAAAGAACAGCTGCAAAATGATGTCCTTCCAAGAACTTTCTTCGAGGGAGAGAGGGAGAAAAGATTCCTCAGTTACAGTTGATAACATAAAGGTTGATATATTGAAAAACTGGTCCATGTATGATAATGTGATTGTGCAATCTTAGGGAGATGAGATGCTAACTGGACACTGATTTACTCAATTCTGCTTTACTAATATACATTAGTGTGTGAATAAGACCTCGACTCTGAATATTGCAATTGCTAATGAAAATCTGATTACAAGTCATATGATGCTTTATACTGCTAGATGCATATCATTTTTGCAAAATTTGTTAGAGGGAGATAATATTAACTATTCTGCAAATATAACTTCATATCATGATGGTGGTGAATAGTAGTAGCATCTACGTTGTTTATGTAGACTTTTACCAATTTAACTGATGCCTTATGAGAGGACATATTTGCTTCTTCCTCTGTGCGTATTCTTATGAAATCATAATTAATTTAACTCCATCGTGAACCCTTCATTTGCTTGTAGGCACTAATCTCTACTTAGTTTTAGACTCAAAAAAATGCTTTTTCAGTATGAATATGCACATCCATTCCTCTTTCACTTATTTAGCCAAAGCACCGGTATGATGTTCCATTTATGTTTGTCCCTGTCATCTTCGTTGTTGGTTTACTCCTTCCTTGCTTTCCTCCATTGTGCTTTATTTGACCACTGCTGGTGGATGGTCTACAATGTTAATATGGTTTTATTAAATTTTTTGTTTCACACGTAAAAATAAACATACTGTATGTAATTTAGACTTATGATTATTATATTATGCTAACATAATATTTAATTGAAAATTGATTTTGTTGATGACAAAATGCAATAGTATATATTATTTTTATTATGACCGCAAATATTATCATCATAAATCACCTTTTTCGTAATGTTGCTTTTGTATTTGTTTTAATATTTAAACTCTCCTAATTTTTTTTTCCATGGATCTTTTTACCATTTGCAGGTTGAGATCTGTGTTTTTGTCTTTGATATCATGTTTGCTAATGGCAAGGGGTAATCCTCTACAACTTTCTCTTGAAAATGTTTATACTCTTCTATAACATTGTATACATAGGAAATTAAAATGTGCGAAGTGAATGCATTAGGATATGCTACTAATGCAGATGACGAAGCAATTATGTATGGTCGGTCACAAATTTGGGAAAATTTGTGAGAATTTGTTTCAAGACAGTATTTAATATGTTTTCGCAGAAATGTAGTCGCCCATATTAAGGGTAGAAGAAGTAGACCTGTCTAGCCTCATTCATTCCAAATTACTAAAAAAGAACCCTGTAGTATTAGAAACTCTAAAAATGGACCTTCTTTTAAGTATTCATCAAAGTTATTTTAATTCAGATCATCATATAATTGACTGTTATACACGTTATAGTGTCTATGTAAACACTGCTAGGTACACAACAGTCAGCTATGTAATAGTTTGTATTGAAAAAAACTTGGCAGAAACTTAACAAAAGGTCCTTTTTTATAATTTCTAATACTGCTTGATTTTTTTTAATTAATTCAAAATAGTAAAAATACTTTTTGAAATAAGTGAAACGAAGGTGAGTTCTCTATCTTTACGTGCATGTTAACTATGATAAGGTAGTAGATTTGCCTAATGTTTAGTAGAAGTAATTTGGATCACTGCATACTGATCATTTTATATAAAGACATTACCATGTGCAGATACATAGATGACAGATCACTGTTCAAATGAATCACAAACAAGTGAAGCAGAAGTCTGTGTTTGTTTAGAAATCGTGATGTTATTGATTTTGTAATCTCAAGATGCTACTCAAGGATTGAAGTATGGTAACAATAATGTTCCCATTTTGTTATTCACCAAGTAGAGACTTATAACTAAGTCTGAATGGCATACAAATAAATAAGAGGTTAATTCAGGGATGTACTTAAAGTCAGTAAACAAGCCAGTTGGGTGTAGCTGAGGTAGGTAAGGATGAAAATTCAGTGCCAAAATCTGTGGTCATGACAAGGTGCCTTCCTCATATAGATTTGATCTCTCTCATGTTGGTATGGCATGACCAAAAGTGTTAATTGCATCTAAAATTTGGACTTACAGCTAACAGTTGGGATTTAGTCACACAGAAATTCAGACTGTACCTTGACTTCTATAAGCACTCCTCAAATAATTTCTTTCTAGTGATTTATTGTTATATTGATTGTCCACCTGTAATTGTGGGTGTTTTAATTTTACCAAAAAGAGGATCGTTTCCTCTCTTTGCATAAAACTCCCCACAACATGAACCATTTGACCACCTAGTGATACATTTGATGTTTGCCACCTGAGTTGTTCACCACCTGAGTTGCATCGTATTTTGAACTGTTCAGTTTTCATCATTGTATCATTGAACATATTGGTGGTGTCAACTGTGCTTGTATGGTTTTAGCTCAGCTTGGAAGATGTTTCTTTTTAGAAGACCAATTCAGCAGGATATTGTTAAAGTCTATAAAACATTTGGATATTGTTAAAGTCTATAAAACATAGTCCCAAAACTGGCTCTAGAGGATCTGGAAAATTAGTAAATATCTCTGGTTTGATCACATTACTTTTCTTTCATTAATTGTAAAATGGCTCTTCATGCTGTGCAATATCTGATTTTCCAGAGTCCATGAAGCAGTAGGGAATGATCTTCAATAAAACTCTGTTATGGTTCTCAGATGTTGTCTTTTTATTAAGCTTATCAATCGTTTGTTGCAGGTTGTTGGAGATTCCCCTCCGGCAGAGGCGGAATTGTATGATTTTCTAGTCCCTTTTTTACACTTTCTTCACGTAACTCTTTTTCCCTATTACTCTGGGTTTTAAAATGTAATGTTTCTTTTGCATTTTTATGCAGACTTGAGGGATCTATTTTCTGATGAGAAGCTAGGTTATTTTGAATATGCCAAGGAAATCATGGTAACTATTCTGCTTTTGCTAGTTTACTTCATGAGTGCATGCTTTTCCAGAGGTGTTTGGACTACTTATGGCTTTGTAGGTTGAGGCAGAAGATGCTTGTTTGAAAAATGAAGTAACGATTGCTAAGATAAGCTCTTTTCTTGAAGATGCATTCCGCTCCTCTTGTGAAGGGATTATGGTCAAACTCTTGGATGTTGATGCTGGATACTTTCCAGATAAACGTGCTGAGTCATGGTTAAAGGTTGCAAGTGACACAACATCGTTCAGTTTAATTGTATGATACATTTGAGCTCAACACAAATTACAGATTGAGACCAATCTCTTTTTTAGGTCAAGCGAGATTATGTGGAAGGACTCAGTGATTCTCTTGATTTGGTTCCAATTGGTGCGTGGCATGGGAATGGGAGAAAAGCTGGATGGTAAACACCTGGATTTTATCCCTTTGGTAGAAAGTTTGGCCCTTGCAAGAAAATATTTTTTTAACTTTTCTTATATATATTGGGTCCCAAAATCTCACGGTAAGAGATGAGCTGTTAGCAAGGAAAGTGTTGAGGTCATTCTGAAATGATTGTTCAATAAAGTTTGAATGAGGTTGGAAATTGGGGTGGGGCCTCTTCCACATATGATCTAAAAGATTATGGGCAGGCAAGTGTTTGGGTAATTATATAAGTACCACAAAAAATAACATCCTTTTATCAGAAGTGGGATGGAACTGCTTTGTGGATTGCCAATCAAGCATATGAAAATTGTGATTTGAGTTGCATGATAACTACTTTTTACAGGAATGCATGATATGTTAGAATACAAAAGTTACCAATATGATTTACTGAATTCAGGTGTGTGTGTAGGTACAGTCCATTTCTTATGGCATGTTATGATCCTGAGATGCAGGAATTTCAAAGTGTATGTCGTGTGATGTCTGGCATTTCAGATGCGTTTTACATAGAGGTAAATTTATAAATGAATTCTCATGATTAAAGTCATTAAAAGAGTTTGTTAGATACGAGTTGATTATTAAAAGCACCTACTGTCTCCTGTCCAACTTTTATGCATGCATGTTTCTTTTTCATCTATACACTTGCAAGCTGCTTAGACTGTTGCTAATGCATGGCAGTATTCCAAGCAATTTGTTTTCATGTCACAACTCTGTGATAGTGAAAATCCTGCAAATTTGTATCTGTGAAGACACGTTATCATTCTAGCATGATGACATTGCTCGATACCATTCAGACCATCTGAAAAACATCTTTCCTTATTTCTTGGTTCCAAGATGAAAATTATAACAATAACAACTGTATGATGGGTGGACACCATGCGGACCATCTCAAAAAGATATTTCATCTTCTGGGGTCCAACGTGAAGATTGTAACAATAACAATTGTTGCATGTAATTAGCATCAGTGAATAAATCCTCCAGCATTGTAACTACATAGTTTGAACTGTTGAGTTGCAGATGAAGGAATTTTTTTCAGGGGACAAGATATTGCCCAAGAGGCCATTGTATTATCAAACTGCTGAGATGCCAGATATGTGGTTTTCTCCTGAACTTGTTTGGGAAGTAAAAGGTGCTGACTTAACAATTTCGCCAGTTCATCAGGCTGCTGTACGTCTAGTTCATCCATCTCGTGGCATTTCCATCAGATTTCCGAGATTCATTCGCCCTGTGCCTGATAGAAATCCAGAGGAATGCAGCACAGCAGCGGATATTGCGGAAATGTTCAGTTCTCAAACCAGGAAGATGGATGTGACTGCATAAACTTCTTTTGTTAGAACTTTGACGTCAGGCGTAAAATTTTTAGATTCTGTACATAATATATTTTATTAATATCTTCTATATACTTAAAACTGATATGTGAATTTTAGTTTCCATTTTTTAAAACAATCAATCAAATGCGGTTGGAATCTTTATAAAGATATAGGAACTGGGAGTTTTAAGTATTTGTTAATTTTATTTACAAAAAAATAAAATATTTACTTATAAATGTAAGACTAAGGAGAGAGTTATTAACGGACAAATAATTTCAACAATTAGAAATCCTTCATCTCAGAATTCAGTGCTCAATTTTTCTTGTAGTGTTGGGAAACCAATATTTTAAAAATCAGACTAGATGTCGAATCGGTTGAAGGAAAGGTTCAAGATTTAGAGGTTTAAGTTTAACCGGTAGTGAACTACTATAAAATCGGTATGTAATAAATAAGAAGTAAAATTTATAAGAATAAGTAAAAATAAAATATTTTATTGAAATAAAAATACACCAATGAATTAATAATAAATAAATGAGTCTAATGTAAATATTAAAATAACAATAAAAATTAAAATTGTAATTCTGAAGGAGGTTATATTTCATCATAGTCAAAAGCTCCAAATTCTCCAATGCTATTTAAAGATTCATGAATTACGCTTTCATCTAAAGTATTTGCGTCAACTTCTTCTACTGCATTAAAATAAATTACAAATTAATAATATATGAAATTATTCTCAATTGTAAACTTATAATATGGTATAATTTTAACTTAAATATGATCAAAATAAGATATGAATTGATTATCAGTAGTTGTTCTTAATTTATTCGTTGTGATAAGTGCATTTTTTTTTTCATAAATCGTCTTTTCAAGTTCATTATAATCAAGATCAGGCGATGATTCTTCTTCTTCGATTCAAAAATCGGTATGTTCAATACAATCAGTATCAGCTGGATCATATTCTCTCTTCTTACTAAACGATATGAATATATAATAGAGACATTATAAAATCAATAATAAAAAAATTGTTGAAATAAAAACAAAACTATAAAATAGTAAAATACCTGTTCTTCATTCTTAAATTATAAGTAATGTAAACAAGGTCATTAAGTATTTGATGTTCCACACGATTTCGTTTCTTTGTATGTATACGTTCAAAAACACTTCAATTCTATATTTTCCATTATGATTTAACCTAAAAAGTATTAAAAATAATTAGGTATACTATTGTCAGGGAAAAAGCATACAACTTAAATAATTCTCATTATTAATTGTAATAAAGAAGACAAACAGCGGATACACAAAAAACCAACAGATGTTACTCACTTGTTAAACTTACTTTGCTCCTACAATTGCTCCACTTTAAATAGCCTAACTGAAATATTGCTAGTTTTCAATTTTAGTGCTTTAGATCAACAAATTGAATAGTTGAAAGAGTATATGTAACTTAACTATTAAAACCAGAAATTAATACGAAATAGAGTTCTAAATATTACATAAATCAATATGAAATAGAGTTCTAAATGTTACAAAAATTGATATGAAATAGAGTTCTAAATGTTACAAAACTTATCACTACTAGAAATTGATATGAAATATAATTCTAAATATTACAGAAATTGATATGAAATAGAGATCTAAATGTTACAAAAATTGATATGAAATAGAGTTTTAAATGTTACAAAACTTATCACTACTAGAAATTGATATGAAATAGAGTTCTAAATATTACAAAAATTGATATGAAATAGAGTTCTAAATGTTACAAAAATTGAAACCTTGTAAAAATCTGTAGTTCTGTACAGTGATAGCCCGGTTTGATAAAAGACGGACGAATGGTTCAAATTATTTACTTCCAGTTTCAATGAAATTTGTCGTTAACGAAGAAATCACTCAAGACCAACAAAGTTTTCATGTCATCTTTTTCACAGATAACTAGGAAAGTTTTGCGTGTAAGTTAACTTTGCCCGTTCTTTTAACGTTGGATAAAATAATGAAGTTCATGAGTAGTGGATGATTCGCTGAGGATGTTCAGATATTTTTTCTTTCACTCCGTCTTTTATTCTGTGATCATTAATTTTCCATGCATGAATTTTTCGACATTAAATTTCTCCTCGGTATGCTGGCAATTAGCAGCAGATCGAGATAAAACAATGTGATGATGAGAACTAGTCGAGCCACGCATAAGCCCCAAAGATGATCCTTACATAATATATATTTCAACCTACAGGTGAATTCAATATCGGGTAAATTGCTAGGTATTTGTGCCCCATCTATCTGCCATACACGTAAATCCGTGGACGAAACAACTTCTTTTTAGTTTCCGATTTTTCAGCAAGTCAAGTTTTAAGTATCAAAGTTTTAAAAACTGGACCAGACCATTCGATTTGACCGAAAAAATTTGAACGGGCCAATTTTTATATACAGAGGAGAAAAAGTTTGAACCTGTCAGTGGTCTGATTCGGTTTCACCTAATAACGTCTATATATAAAAATAGATTGGTTCAATTTTTTCTGATCAGACCGAATGATCCGGTCCGATTTTAAAACCTTGATAATATTAATGCTTGAAGTTTATTTATATATAAATATATACTCTTATAAGAGATGAATGTACTAAAAAATGATTGTCCTACTTGAGACAAGATATCTAATTTAATTAAATAAATACATATAAATGATCATTTATTCTAAAAAATGTATATTAATAAAAATAAAAATGGAATGTTTTTTCTCTTATTAAAAGAAAAGCAATTATATCACTTCCAATAAAAAATTAGAAAAAAGTTTTTTATTACAACTAAAAAGAATTAAAGTTATAATATTTTGTAAAAATAAAAAAGATAGAAATTATAATCAATTGATCTAATTAAGAAATAATAATATATTCGCTCCATTTTTTCTTTTTTATATTTAGAAAGCTCGGTAATCAATGAAAAATATATAAATACTCTACTAAATAATTCTACCCTCATAATTATATAATTTTTATTCTATAATAAATAATTTGTTTTCTGTTACTAAAACAATAATTTGTTGAAAAAAATTAAACTCACTTTACCTCTGGCTCCACCATTATTGTGCATTTGTGTCTTTATTTTATGCGACTGAGTCAATATCAATTGTAAGATTTAAT
>JANKOE010000002.1:31674730-31697475 GCA_026284465.1 Erythroxylum citrifolium | reverse complement strand
CACTTCACCTTTGGCTCCACCATTATTGTGCATTTGTGTCTTTATTTTAGTCCACTTAGTCAATCTCAATTGTAAAATTTAATTACCACTTAATGCTGGCTAAGATATTCAATAAGTTAATAAATAATTTTTCACTAAAAATTAGTTTCACCAATTAATAAATTTCAGTACCTAAGATTTTTCTAAAAACCACACGGCTCAATTATGAAACTAGAATCTTTTTCTTTACGAGAGACAAGAGATTTATTTATTTTTATTTAGTGTATTTTTATTTTAATAAAATATTTTATTTTTACTTATTCTTATAAGTTTGACTTCTTATTTGTTATATAACGGCTTTATAGCAATTTACTATCGGTTGAACCTCTAAACCTTAAGCTTTTCTTCAACCAATTCGATGTCCGATCTAGTTTTTAAAATATTGGGAAAACTGCAAATTACAAATACCGAATCAAGTTTATATTATTACAGATGTAAGATTGAATCGAAGTCTCCTGTTTTTTATATAAATTAAACTATATATTTAATTTTTTTATAGTATTTTAACACAGAAAATATTATTATTTGTAGTAGTTTTACTACAAGTTAATTTTAATATATATTTTGAAAAGTACACAAGTTTTACCAAAATTATAAAAGCTTCAGAGCCCTTGAAACTTGGGAGTATGCCCTGCGACCGGTGGGGGTGGGGGGCCAGTGAGCTGTAACAACTTTACCACAAAAGCATTGAATTTGTTCTGTTATACGTACAAAAATGCAAAGCAGAGCCGAGCTGACCCCTTTTCAATACTAATTTGAGAGCGAGCACTTGAATTGAATTGAAAGCCCTAAAACTTCAAACTTCAAAGCCCCAATTCCCGCTTCACTCATTTCATACCTCCCTTAATCTCCCGCCACCCATCTGCAATTCTTCTTCCCCCAACTACATCTACATTCCATCCTCTCCCCCCCATTAGCCCTAATCAAACCCCCTTTTCTCCCACTGCATTTCCCTATTTTTATTAACTCCAGATTTTTTCTCTGTTTTTCTTTTATTGTATCCGCTGTAGGTGATTTGATTAGGGTTGTTGTTTAGATGAAGCTTGTGGGACCTAGGGTTTGGTATTAACTACGTTGTTGAAGCATTCTACCAGCAAATATGAGCGCCGTCAATATTACCAACGTCACAGTTCTGGACAATCCTGCTCCGTTTCTTACCCCGTTCCAGTTTGAGATATCTTACGAATGTTTGACTCCTCTCAAAGACGGTACTAATTTCCCCCTTCTTTTTCATTCGACATCTTATTTTTAATCTTATTTTTTTGGAATTTAATTGATTTTTGTTTGTGTGTTCTGTGGAAGTATGTTTTAGCCTGCTTCTTTAGTGCCACAGCGTGGTAAAGGTGCCAAATTGTTTTCTTAAGTATAGTTGTTGTGGCAGAATGCATAATTAATTATACATGATATTGACAACTTGGGAAATGATATCATCCTGTCATGACTGAATTTTTTTCTTTTTTCTTTTCCGAAATTCTATAGACATTGTGATTTTATGTTCTAAGAGTAATTCATACTTCTTGTAAGTTTCAAGATCGATTCCTGAGCTTATCCTTTTATTTTTTTTACCCCTTAAACTTTAATACTTAATTCCAGCGGCCATAAAACTTATTTAAAGTCTAACAGCTCCATCATATAAGTGTTTTTTGTCAAAGAATTGCTATATTTTTTTGTTTGTCCCACATCTCTACCTACATTGTGGGCTATCTAGGTTGGGTTATTCTGCGCCAATCTTCTGACCTGGCAGCATGAAACTGGATTAGAGAGCATGTAAGGGTTTTCTGAAAGCATTTTGTCTTCATCAATGTCACGAAAAGCAGTGAATTTTTTTCTCTCTTCTAAATTTTACTTTATCTGCCATGGATTTATGGGTACTTGACATTCAATTTGAGGTTGCAATTGATTGTTATTTCTGTAATAATCTTTGTGTCAATATTGTTTGATGGTTTGGAATTACTTGCTTCAATGTTGACATTGTTGCTGTTTTGCCCTATATTAGCAAATGTTTCTATTTGGAGCAGACTATTGAACAATGGTAATAGCAAAGTTCAAAAAGTAGCAATTTGGGCAGAGAAACAAGACAGTCCTACTGTTTGTATCTCGTCTTGATTTTATTTGGTTGGTGTGGTTTGATAAGTTTGCTATGGAAATGGATGAATCATGGCTTAGAGCACCATTGTAACTGTTCAGTAAAATGGATAACATCTTCCCAAACTGATGAGTTAGTGAGACTGTGCAAAAATTTGCATCTGCTAGAGATAATGTACATCTTTTAACGATTTCAATAATCGGACTACTTATCATATTGTGTTACTTCTTGGTGCTGTCCATGAAGCTGTTTGAGAGCCTTTATGG
The DNA here is from genome assembly GCA_026284465.1 of Erythroxylum citrifolium. NCBI lineage: Eukaryota > Viridiplantae > Streptophyta > Magnoliopsida > Malpighiales > Erythroxylaceae > Erythroxylum > Erythroxylum citrifolium. The sequence goes on along the minus strand of JANKOE010000002.1, from coordinate 31,695,084 downwards.
ACTATCATACATTTTTTTCATCTTTCAACTTTGTTGTCTACTAAGTTGCATGAACTGATCATGATTTTTTTGATGAATTGCTCAAGTCTTCAATCTTTTTGTGAATTTCTTTTCAATCTACACTATGTTGTGCATTAATGTTTGAGGAAATAATAATAGGGATTCTTCTGTCTTAATTCAGATTTGGAATGGAAATTGATATATGTGGGCTCTGCTGAAGATGAGACTTATGATCAACTACTCGAGAGCGTACTTGTTGGGCCTGTCAATGTTGGAAATTATCGATTTGTATTGCAGGCAATATCCTAATCCTTTTGTCTGAAATTTAATAATGGATTACTGCATCTTCTGTGTTTTCAAGGAATTCTGACTCTTGCCTGTTACTGGATATGGTGCAGGCAGACCCGCCAGATCCGTCAAAGATTCACGAAGAAGACATCATTGGTGTGACAATACTTTTGTTGACCTGCTCTTATCTGGGTCAAGAATTTGTTCGAGTTGGGTATTATGTGAACAATGATTATGAGGATGAGCAGTTGAGAGAGGAACCTCCGTCAAAAGTGATTATTGATAAGGTCCAAAGAAATATCCTATCAGACAAACCCAGGGTTACAAAGTTCCCTATCAACTTTTATCCTGAGAATGCTGATAGTGCTGATGCACCCCCTGCCCATGATCAACCTGTTGAAAATGATGGAAGTGAAGAACTGCCTCCTGAACAACCTTCGGAAAAAGAGGAACCTTAGAAACTCCCTACCGCCTGACTTTCTCACCATCCTGGTAACCATTCCTTCTGTTGTTTTCACTAGATATTTTGCTATAGGGATCTTGTAGAATTACATTTCTGCTTTACAAATTGCTCCAGGTATGGTTGATATACTGGGCTCAACTGGCTTTTGTTTAATCAAAAATTTGTATGTTCAAATTTCTATTGTAATATGAAGATATACATTTCAGTTTCATTTCGAAGTTTTATCCTTTATTTCTTCTCTGCTTTTCTTTTGCAATTCCTCAAGCATGTGGTCGTGTTTCATTGAGTCTGCCCCTCCCTCCATGATTCACAAATGTCATGTTTGAGCCATTATAAACTATGACGTTCTTTACCGTAGGGTAGGGGATAGTAGATATTGGTATTATGAGAATAGGAGGAACAGAAATAAAGCTTTTATGATCAAATTCAAAGGGCTTGGTTTATTTCCAAATTTGATTCAAGTATCCCAAGACAAAGAAAAGATTGAGCGAGTGATATTTAGTGTAATTTTCATCTAAAGGCCTAGGGAAAATGGACTTGATGTAATGATTATATAGACAATAGCACCAACAATATAAGAGTAGCTGTTTTGTTAGTCTCTCTCTCTCTCTCTATATATATATATATATACAAAAATGTACTAAACTTTTAAAATAGAAATTAAAGAATTGTAGCTAATGTTATGAATACTTTATCAGACTAAGTAGATTTGGTTTTAATACGATACATTATTAGTATTGGTCAATACTGAGTAATGTTTTTAGTAATTTTATAAAATAAAATTTAAATTTTATAAAATTATAAAAGATTTTCTTAATTTATTGTATTATATAATTTCTAAATTTACAATCCTGTCTTAAAGAATAATAACAATATAAATTTAAAATGATAATTATATCTTTATTTTTATTAATATTACTTTCACTTATTTTGGGTATAAACAATAACTATAATTAATATAAGAAAAAAGAGTGTTTAATTCTCATAAAGATATAAAATAAAAAGTAATTAAAATATTATGTCATATAGTAAAGAATAGTTATGTTAAACCATCATATAGTAAAAATAATATAGGACTTTAATCATTATAACAAGAGTTTGTGTCAATGAATACATTAAAATAGAAGTTAAATTTGAAATAAAAACAATTATTGTTAAACTTTTTATGTTTATATTGCACATATAAAATTTAACATATATATTAAATATAAGTGAAATTAAAAAACAATAAAAAAGTGAAAAACCTAGAATTTCATTTGAGATATATATGCTTAAATCGCATTGGTTTCAATTTCATTTGCTATAAAATCTTTATAATTAAGAGGAGTCTTCTAATCACGATCATTCAAATTTATTATACCAAATGACATACTAAATTTTTTTCATCCGAGTATCTTCTAAGTGACTCTTATTTATGAAACTTGGATTCTCAAAAACTCAATCCACTAGACGATCAATATGGTGATGGTAAATTGGATTTATAAAATTACTTATTTTATTAAAAGTCCTAATAAAAGAATAAAAATTAATTATTAGGGAATTAAAAGAAATTATATTCAACTTAATAGCGATAATAACATACTTTTCTTGAAGCTTTAAATTGCATCGAACAAAGACCAAATCGTTCAATCTTTTGTGTTCCAATCAATGTTTTGTATTTCATACAGTAAAATACGTACCAGTATTAATAGTAATAAACAGTAATACAATAAATACGAAAAACGGTAATAAAAAATATGTACCAGTATCGGATGTTGATACCATTCTATACCGGATTGTTTCTCTTGGTATCAGTAATCTTTAAAATATTGACCAAATATCGGTTGGTATTGAAAATTTTAAAAAATCTAGGACTGATCTGCAAAATATAAAAAAATTTAAAAAGCTCCCTCCACCCCTGCTGAGAGTGACTCTCTCTAGTCTCTACTCTCTTTCTACTTTTATTTAATACATTCAATTTTTATTTTTCAAAAAAAATTGTATTTGTAATTTTATTATTTATTTTAAAAATAAAATAAATATTTTTATTACCAATAATAATTATACATTAAATAAATCTTAAAATAAATTATTTTTAAATAAATTTATTTTAATCTTTATATAACATTTATTAATACATTATTAATAAAATTATTTTATTTTTAAAATAAATAATTTAAAATTTATAAAATAATATTTATTTTAAATATATTGTAATTATTTAAATATTTTTAAATATAATTATATCTATTAATAATTATTAAATTAATTTTATAAATTAAATTAAGTTATTTATAATTTTAGTAATAGTTAATTTTAATTAATTAAATATATAATATCATATTATTTAAATTCTTATTAATAATTAATATATTAAATAATATATATTTGATTGATAGTAAACAAAATAATATATGTTTTTGTTTCAGGTTTCACTTTTAGTTGGTTATTAACTCATTACGAATTCTTGTTATAAATTATAATAGTTACGAATTCTTGTTATAAATTATAATAGTTAGAGAGTTAAGAATCTTTATTGTTTTTTATTTGATATTTTGATGTCATTATTATTTATTATATGATGAAATTGTAATATGTTAAATATTTTGTATTGTTTTCAATTTTATATTTGTACGATGATTAAATGACCTTTTTTCATATTAATTGTGATTATTATTTATATATAAAATATGTGAAAATTATTGTTAATAAAAATAAATAATTTGTTGCTATTTTAAATTATTATTATTATGATTTTTTGTGACATGGTTGATGTAAAATTATAAAATATGCAGTACAATATACTAATGGACTATTTTGTAATTTTTTAAAAATTCAAGGATTATTTCATAAATTTAAAAATTACCTGAAACGGTACTCGGTATTGACCGATACCGTTACGGTATCATACCAGAACCCAATTCGATATGATATTTATAACATTGGTTCAAATCTATTTCATTTTTTTGGAATGTATAAATTCAAATGTGTTCCAATTCTTTTCATACCTAATTGTACTCATATATTGACTCAAAATTCACATTGCAAACTTTTACAATTTTGAAACACCAATTCCAATTTAGTCCTGCTAAGTGATTATAAGATAATAAAAGTATCCTTATAAATAAAATAAAGTGATGATTAATTTCAAACAAATAACAAATGTGAAGAAATATATACCTAGATTAAGTTTGTATCTTTGATGAATTCTAATGGGCATCCTAAACTCACCACACGCATCCTTGTATACATCAAGTGGTGAGCTAAGGAGATCTTGCATCTTCTCATGTGAAACAATTATTGTTTTTTTTAATAGAATTACTTCAGCTTTCTTTGTAAAGCCTGATCTAAAATAAACATTAGGATTTAAAAATGCCTCTCATATCTTTCACTAATGACTGCATGATAAGGTGTATATAAAGAAGACTTATTTTTCATATTTACCTTAATTGTTTCCTTCGTCCTCTCCATAACTTCATAAAAATAACTCATTATTGCCTTCTCATTACTTTCAACTAGATGAAATACTCTTATCAAAGACTCACAAACTCGGATGACAAATTGACGTTGAGACCAAATCTGTAATTTGTAAGTATGATTCTAGAAACCTCCATTTTCATATTAGATTTGACATGTTGATATGCAACTCACTTATCACTTATAAACTTCTATTTCAACTCCTTTTTCATTAGAACAAAACAGTAAAGTGGTAAGACATTAGTTGCAAGTCTTATAACAATAGGATAAGACAAATTCATATTGTTAGTAAAACACTTTCTCATCAAATTTAGACCTCCCGCAAGATTATATAAGAACGTGGTCACTTTTCTTGCTTTTTGCATAATTTCATCAATGATAGGAAAATATCTAACATCTTCTATATTTTTCAACATCACATCAATGCAATGTGTAATACAAAGAATCCAATAAAAAGAATTATATCTGATTTGCAACCTTTTTTTTGATAAATCAGTAAAAAATTAATTAATAAGGGCAAAAATGTATAAAAAAGGTCTAACCTAGGAGCCAAGAAGCAGAAAAGTAGGAAACTAGCCACACTCCTAACCAATGACTACTTTGGACACTGACTACTAAAATAGGCTACAACCAACACAAATCAAAGAGGAAATAATGAGGGCAAACGAGTTAACACTCAATACAAATGACATCCCTAGAATGGTAGTAGTGGACAGTCGTCTGAAGGTCGAACTCGGATGTGATTTGCAGCCTTTTTCCAACTACTTTATAAGCAAAACTACTATAAGTGATGAATTGTACAATGTTTTTATCCTAATTTCATTCACAATTTCATCAAATATCTCAAACAGAATATCAACATTTCTTATAAGGTTAGATGCATTAATGGACTTAAAATACATCATCCCCTTTGCAAAATAAACCAAAAATTGATAATATGCTTATGTCTTCTATTTGTCCAACTATCACGCATCATTGAATACCCATAGGTTGCTCAATTCATTTTTATTTCATCTAAATAACTTTTTATTTCATAAACAAAGCTGCTCAGAAAATTATCTCTGTACATATTGATATGTGATATTTTGTGTTTTAAACTACAAGTGCACAATGTAGCTTTAGCTAGTACTGACAAGTACGGGTCGATCCCACAAAGACTAAAATTACTAGTACATACCGTCTATCTATTATCTAGCCTAACAAATTATGATGTTTAAGATAAACAAAATGCAAAAATCAAAACAATAATCTAAAATAGGTCAACACAATTAACTAACTAGAATGAAGACTTAACTAAGAAACAATTAAGGAAACAATAGTACTTGCATCTCGAATCATCCTAAGACTTCTCATGTAATCATGATTTCACTAATCAATTTAATTTAGTTCATTAGATCATTAAAATTCCTATTTTATGATAATATCTTTCTAAAGACTATTAGCATCTAACTATTGGTTGATTACAGAAATCTTTCTAGTTAAAACCTTTAATATTGCATTAATAGATTCGTGGATTTCACTACTAGGTTTGAACCTAATCCAGAAGATTTTATGTTAGCCCATTTTTATGTTTGCATGTAACTCCTTTCAATTATGGCAGATCTATTCATACATAATGATTTCTTAATCTTAATTGCATAAAATTATACATAAAATACTATGCTAGAAATATTTATTCAAGGATAATTAATAATATATAATTGAATATCAATAAAACTAAGGAAAGAATTTAGAGATGTCAGTAGGTCGAGTGAGGCCCGGGTTGCTCCTGGCCTAGCCTGACCTGACCCGACCAGACTTGGGCTTGAGTGGCTTGCGTCTTGACCCGTGGCTCGACGGACCGGGATGGGTTGGCCATCTCTTGGCCTGACCAAGGGCTGACTGACCCACCATATATATATATAGTCACAAACGACGTCATTTTTGAAGTAATGATAGGCTTGGCCTGTGACCTACCGAACCTCAGCCTGTGCCCGATCAACCCATGCCAAAATCTGGCCGGGTTGGGCCCCTTTTGACGTCCCTAAATGAATTAAGTTGAATAAAATCACTACAAAGTCTATCCTATGGTTCATCTAATCTAAGTACCAACAAAAGCTTAGTTTATAATCACAAAGTCAAGGCTAAACGAAAAGTAGAAAACTAAAAAAACCATGATGAGATCCCTTTTAATCTTCACGAAATCCACTTTAGATTAATGAAAATCTAGTCCAAATTTGTTTCTTTGTTTGTTCTTCGTTCTCTTTATCATTATAGACCATCAATATGTGTTTTTTTAGCCTTCCTTGAACCTCGTATGAACCCATTTTGACTTCCTTTTGTTTTCTATTTGTTTCTCCCTTTTATAGCTTGAAATTAGGATTTTTGGAGTGGACATGGTCTCTTACACAGTCTTGTGTATGATTGTGTTCCTCATTTCCTTCAATTCTTCAAAAATCGCAAGGAAACACAGTCCTAGAGAGCTATACAGTTAATCGTACAACCATGTAGACTTATACAAACGTGTCTTTCATCAACATCGGTCCATCTGAAATAGCTTTAATTATTTTATTTTCTATCCAGATTTTAACCTAATTATGCTTCTTTTTATCCACAAAGGCAAATAAAACTAGAAACACAATAAAAATAAGATAAGTACCAAAAACAATAAGAAATTCTCAGATATGGGATTATAAATATATTCTATTTAGCATTTATCAAACTCCCTTACATTTAAACATTTGCTTGTTCTCAAGCAAATTAATTTCATTACTCTCAACTTAATAGGAAGCAACTCTAGGAAAGCATTAAACAAAAAGGATATCCATTAAGATTCTCCATTATTCATTTAATTGCAAAGTTCATTGAAATATTAAGCATTTAGTTACTTGCATCAAATAAATCAATCCAATTCAATCCATAATTCTTCAAATTTCAACTCAATTAACACCATCCTACTTAATGCATAAAGTTAACAAACATAAGAAAAATGTTAAAAACCTTTAAACACTTTCATACCTCTTACTAGAACACTAAATTTAAACAGCATAAGAGCACATAGAAGCTTGTTTAAAAACTCAACTAGCCTTTTGACGTGTGAGTAAATACTGTCATGAATAACCTCTGATTACCAAACTAGGTCATTATTTTAAATGACTAGTAGCACTACTCTTTAACTTTGACCTTTTATTAGTACAAAGCCAACAGAGTGAAGTTATTTATGCTTATTTATTCACATAATACTATTTTTTACTTTTATTTTTCTTTATATATATATATATATATGTATGTATAGGGTAATGAAAATGCTTAAAAATAATTCGCAATTAACTTAATGTATGTACAAATTATAAATAAAGTATCATAATGTAATTTAAGTGCCAATTCTCAAAATTATTGAACTAAATTGAAATCAATTTAATCATCAAAACTCACAACTATTTCTCTAGACAAATCAAATGACAATCATAAACTAAACTCATATTGAATCATCTTGGTCAACACCCTTTTTAATTTTTTTTGAGTTATTCATTATTAAGCTAATTATAACAAAATTGACAAGGTTGACTGCTAAGTCTTTCTCGTATACTTAATTTTTATACTATCCTCAATGTACAAAACATGTAAGAATAATGAAAAATAGGAATAATAATATTAGAAGGTCAGAATAATTGGTACTTCCCTGATAGCAAAAGATTTCCATCCTTGTTAAGTAATGTTAACTTCCATCCAATGCCAGTGAAATCTTTTCTACTCTAAAGTAATGGGTGACGTTGCCTTTATAACTTGTGGAACTCCACCAGATCTAAAGTACAAAATTTGAATCATCAAAATAAAATTATAAAAATAATTAAACTACTAATGAAAATCTCACAAACTTCTTAATCAAAACAAAAACACCTAATTATTGGGTTGCCTCCAACCAACGCTTCTTTATGAGTTTTGTTGGATTACTTCTCAACAAGTCATTTTTCAATATGGATCTATAATTAGTGGCTTGCTCTACCTATTTTTCCATATAAAAGTTCAGTAGCCTGCAAGTAGACCACATATATACTATAAGATAACAAGGAGAAAGTATCAAATTAATAAAACCAATTAACCCTATTAATGCCCTTTTTAGCAAAAAATTATCAACATAACAAGGAATAATAAAACCCCTAATTTTCAAATGACCCTGATCTTCCTGCAAAATAAGTTGCAAACACAAGATTAAGAAAGAGAACTATAAGGAAAAACAACTAAAAGCAAAAATAAAGAAACAAAAAATACTTAAAAAAGAAAAATGATTAGATTAATAAAAATAAGGTTTTCTTAATATTGAGTCCCTAATAACAAAGCAAAAAGCTTGATATGTAATTTTTATGTTTTAAACAGGAAGTGCACGGTAGTTAACACTAGCAAGTACTAGTCAATCTCATGAGGACTGAAATTACTAGTACTTATCGTCTTTTTATTATCTAGCCTTACAAATTATGGTGTTATAGATAAATAAAATGCAAAACTAAAACAATAAAATAAAATAGACTAACACAATTAACTAACTAAAATGAAGACTTAACTACGAAAAATCAAAGAAAACAGCAGTACTTAACTTCTCCAGCAGATGCTTTATGGGAGAATGCTAAAGATTTTTCTTACAAGTATCCTGAATTTGTGCTTGAGGACAAGCGCCCTTTGGGAGCTGGTAGTAATGTTACCAAGCCTCTACAAGTCTACACATGTTACACACATGAACTCAAGACCGAATAGCCACGTATTGAACTCTTAGACTAACTATCATGTGTAGTTGACTCATCCAATTGTTTTTGATTAGTTTACGTATTCAATTATTTCTTTTTGAGTTGTGATTCCTATTTTGTAGGAGGGAGTTCCTCCATTTTCTTTTAGTTGTTCCGAGTTGTAGGAGGCTGTTCCTCCGTTTAGAAGCAATGCTCCATCACAGGTAGTTATGCCTCACTCAGGTATTTAAACAATAACATCAATGAGAGAAGCCGCTTCCAAAAATCAATTAAGTCTTCAAGCACTTAGTCTCAAGGGATTCCAGGTTCCCTCTTTAGAGCCTGAAATCATAGCCAGCATAGGTCGCAAAAAGAAAAACCCCAACCTACCCACTCAAACACCATCCACACCTTTGACCGAAAGACCCATAACGAGATCCTTAACCCGGGACCATAATAAATTTGGTAACACAGTTGGTACTAGCTAATCCGTTCACACGAGGGAAAAAAATTTCATAGCATCAAAAGACAGAATTTTTAAAGGCTAAATCAAGTCCAGAGTTTGGAAACACAAATTCCGAGGAAAATAAGGAAACTTAAGAAACTGGTTGAATGGAAGCAATCAATTGTAAGTCTGCAGATTCTGGAAATGCAACCTGAACTTGGTCCCAAGCCTGAGCACTGCAACCTGTTCTTACATCTCTCCATCCTGGAAAATAGCTTCTTTCATAATTCGAATCATCCTATTCCCATCTTGGGCTTAAGCAGGCAGATACATAAAAGGTCTCCTGGTTGTTTTTCTCTCATCAAGCGTTGCCCATTTCTTTTTCATTACCATCACAATTCCTCACAGCTAAGTTCTGCGTATTCTCTTTGAAGGGTTTTTCGTTGATTGTCTTCCTTTGTCCATCTCTGGATGATCTTTTTCTTTCTGTGATCAATGTCAAGGTGTCAAATGAAGCTAATGTGGTCTAACAGCCATTACTTTACTGCAAACCAACCATAAATGTGAAGTACGTACCTTCTTTACCATTCTTTTCCTTTGTCGCTGCCGACCTTTGTTTTTCTTTGCTGGTTGATCCTGAAGAAAAAGGTTCAAAATTAATTCTAATACAGCAAAATAAAACCCAAATATTAAGTGCTCAGATTGCTAATCACTTTCAGATGAACTAACCTTTGCAAAAGCTACTATTCTAGCATTCATCTCTGCAGCAGTCTCCTGGTTTTCGATTTCCCCATCACTATTGAGCATGGTCTTCAGCCTATTCTCCTTCAGCAACTTTTCAGACCGAGCATGTCTCTACAAGATGAGCAAAATTCCATAATGTTGGAGACAGAATTCTCAGGTAATTGTCAATAATTTTTGAATCTCCTCAGTCATATATGATGATCTGGTGGAGAACCTATAGAGAATCAATATCTAAAACCAACCTTTAAACCTGTTAGTGAACAATAGCTAACAAAGAAGTGTTACATGCTGTATGAATATATCATTAGGGGCAAAGGGCCAGATTAAGAGTATTTTAGAAGTTTCAAATATCTGGTTGTTGCGAGTTTGGGACATTAAATTGTAGTAACAGCCTTGCTACACCCTAGCTAATGTGGGAATAAAGCCACAATTTTGAAATTTGGAATAAAGGGTGAGAACGGTCGTTGAAAAGGAAAGATAGCAAAAACAGCATGACCAGTGTCAAAGAAGTCAGATTAATCACATGTCATTCACCATCCCCTTTTTCATAGACTTCATGGCATTCTCAGAATCGATGATCTGTAACACAATTCACCATTACAAAGTTATTCTAGACTAGAATGCTTAATTCATAACCCAATCTAAGGTCTACTGCTAGAAGGATTATTCTATCACTTTATAATGGCAAGTAACACATAAAACTTATATTTCTAGTTCAAATTTCGGGAAGAAACATTAACCTATAAGAATCAGAGAAAACATAAAACCATAAAAATCTTTGTCCAAGTAGAATAAATAGAAATCGTCCAAACTCGAGAGTTTCCAAAACTAACAACAAAATTCAAAAAATGAAGACAATAATGGTTATTCCCTAGGGCCACAATAAGCATAAATATTCAAGGGACGAAGTGTCCATTTTCTTTGAGAAATTCATTTGTGCTTTATGATACTTTAAACTTTGACAAGGATTATAACTCAAACTATAATGGGGCAAAAGACAATTGCTGCTTCAAATGATCATCCTCTTGTTTGGAATTTCAATGAGATACAACACTAAATTGCAATTGAATCTTAATTACAATGCTTGTCACATATTCGCAGTTTTCATATATCACAGACAACTGCCCTATCATTGAAATTTCAAACAAATGAAGCCAAAGTATCACCCTGTAACCACAGAAGGAAGACAGTACATTTATAAAAACAGCTAAATTCTACACATACGCAACAAGCCAGCTAACAATAAACTCCAACTTTTCAGAACATAACGAATCTAAGATTCGTACTTAAAAGAAATGCAAGAGACAGTTAAGTGAACCACTATGATATTTAAAACAGAAAAACGAAAACTCCTACATGTAGGAGATAGTTAAAGCTATAGTCATCATGAAAAGAGGAGAATTGCATCTATATTGGTAAGGTGCCTCATATCAGATTTATCCAGGTTCAAAAGAAATACATATGTGCCAAAACTACACACTGACCTTAGAATTCAGATGAGCCCTCATACTCTCCTCATTCAAACATAGAATTTGAGGGCAAATTCTGCACTTATAAACTGATTTGCATTTCAACATACAATCTGGCACATGAGCTATTAATTCTTTCTCAGCCATATTATCAGACTCCTTGAGAAGATCGGTACCATGTTTACCAGATAGCCGAGGATCAGCGGATATTTGTCTATCACTTGCAATTTCATCATCTGCATTCATGGAACATTGTTGTGCCATCATAATATCAGACATCTCACAATAAAAATGCATTTCTCAACAATGAGAAGTGAATGTATTTTGACTAATGTCTTCAGTCATTCTCAGGTTAAGTAGGCACTTACCCTCCACAACTTGCAAACACCTCAAAAATGTTGCAAGATAGATAAGGTATAACAAATTATATAAATCTATCTAGACAAGCATTTTGGACACAGATGACAAATATTTTGCAACAAAGATATTGGCCTTGTTTGGCAATCAGCTAATTACATTAGCTGTTAGCTAATAGCTGATTATATTAGTTGATTTGATCAGCTGATTGCATTAACTGTTTGTCATTTGATGTTTAGTAAAATTAGTTGTTTAATATTAACAGTTTATGTGTAAAATAACTTATGAGGACATGACTTAAAAAAAATTATAAGGGTATGAATATTATATATCTTAGTATTTCATTGAATATTCTTATAGGAATTTAAATTTTAGATATTAAATTCTACAAAAATTAAGCTTATAACTCTAATAAAAAACATAGAACATATAATAATAATAATAATAACAACAACAATAATAATAATAATAATAATTATTATTATTAATTATTCCTTATTTAGGTTATTATAACTTTGAATAAAACTTTAGATTTAATGTAAATCACTACTCTCATTCAGGGGTTTGTGTATGGCCTTAACAGGATCACTACCACAGCTTTTCGTCCCAACAAACTCAGAAGAAAGATATGCATTTCTTGGCCCTTCCACATACAATTTTGATTGGTCAATAGCGCAACCAACGCTTGTTTTGATCTTAGCTTTGCCACGTCCCTCAAAACTCGTTGCAATCCATGGCTGTTAACACCAAACCCATGTGAGAGAACACATCAACAACAACGAAAACATTCTACAATATTGATCTTCTTTTGTTTCGTTCCAATTTTTCTCTTCACCTTGACGCCAGGAGGTGGGCTGAGAATGGAAAGCTGTTTGCTGCTGTGGATTGCAGAGAAGCAAGTAAGTTGAGGAACTCTAGCTGCTACCGCCATGATTTGTGTTGATCAAACTGTCGAAGAAGCTTTGATTACGATAAACGATCTAGGATCCGAGCACCGAAAGTCTGAAACTAAGAAATTGCAAAACGAGAAAACGAGAGACGAGAGATTACCCCGAAAAACGAGAGCGATTCAAACGTAACGAGGCCAAAATTGGTATTTTGAGTTTGGGGTAATTAGCTGATTACCCCAAACGCTGCTATAGAGCAGCTTCTCATTTTTGGCTGGTTGGGTTGAACTAGCTAACCCAACTAGTTAATCACCAAACAAATTTAATGGCTGTTTGACAAAGTCAAACAGCTAATTTTAGTCAATCAGCTAATTTTTAGCTGATCAACTATCATCCAAACAAGGCCATTACCAAATAGCAAAAGATGAGACAAAAATTGCCAAATATTTTGAAAATCACAAACCAAAATAAACCACCAGAAATCGAATTTTATGATTGAATATCGTGATAACAATACAAAAAAGCAGCCTTATCTATTCATTCTCATGCATAGTTATGGACTCAAAAGCATAAATTATTAGATTGCAGCCAAGGTAACAACTTCATGTTAAACTGTGTGAAGCAATACACACAATTTGATTGTAGCACAAATGCTAGAGTTAATATCATGACAGTCATACTCATGATATGACTTGTTAAACTCCCCTTCCCATTTTCCAGACGTCCCAATTCATGTATCAGGATCATTTGCTTTGTCTGTTATACGCTATAAATGTTGCCCGAGTCAAGGTTGGGGTAGAATTCCACGTTGGAACAAGTCTAGTATGAGACCAATAGCCAAGTTTATGCAACACATAATTCAGTATTGACAATTACACAGACAATATAAAGAGATTGTGTGATTCGTAAGATATATACTACAACAGGATGGGCTACCTGAAGAGTCACCATCAATTTCGTTTGCTGAGCTATCCTCGCTCTCATATCCTGAAAATATTAGCAGACAAAAGAATAAAAAATAAATACAACCGGCAGCATAATAGGAATCAATACAATAAACAGCTAGAACGACACTCCTGGTTTTATATTCTGCCAAAAAAAAACAAAGGTTTAGCAAAAATTTTTTTCCACATCTTCCTGCATTTATCTTATTCACAGAATGACAAGCCCCAAATAAAAACTCTTAGGACCATGTCAAGGCAAACTACAACTTTGCGTACTCATAAACCCAGAGAGAGATTTCACTATCGAAATATATAGAGTATAGATGCGATATAATTAATCAAATTTAATAAAATAACCAGAGGATTGTTGGGCTTCTTTGGGCTCGGAGACTGCATCGTGGTCTGCTTCTGCTTCTGCTTCAAGTTCTGAGTCGGAAGAAGAAGAAGAAACGGATGAATCCGAAGATGGGGCATTTTTATCCCCGTGTTCTTCCTTATAGAACCTCCTCTTTATCATGTTTTCTTGATTTGTACGTACTGTCAATGATTGAAACAGCACAAAACAAAATTTACACTTTTCAGGGAAACACAACAAGAGAGGGATCAGTTACACTATAGGGAGGCCTGGGACGCTCACCGCCCGCGTCTGGCTGTGTGCGTGGTGAGGGTTTCGGGTTTTACATGCTGGCATTTGTCAGTCTACTGGAACCGGTTTATGGGCTTCAATTGATAATGTGGCCGAACCGTAGGACGTGATCTGTCCATGCATAAGCATGACTTCCATATTCCAATCCAAACCAATGAAATTGGCGATTAATTCAAAGATCAGTACCTTTTCTATCCAAACTTTTCTCAAGTCTTTTCCTTTTTTTTTAGTGTTTATTTTTACATATTTCACTAAAACTTATAATAAAAAACTGAGTTTCTACTTCAATTTAAGTTTTGATCTTAAATTCAATAAAAATCTGTTTCTTTAAGTTTTTTATTTATATTTTTAGTTTTAGGTTTTCTTTATTTTATAATTTTTAAAACTATAAAAATTGGTTTTTATTTTCTGTTTATATTTTTATAATTTAATTTAGTATTAATTAAATATATATTATTCAATTATTTGACATTAATTACTGGTAAGAATTGTGGTTCTGCCAGATTTTGCTGGGCTGGATGTTGCTGCCTGACTCCAGAATTCTGAGAGATCTCGCTGTTGAATACCTGCAAAAATAAACAAGGCACACCGGGGGTTGGTTCCGGAAAGCCCCTCCGACGATCAAGTCAGTTTTTCTGTGAGGGTTTTGATAATTAAGAACGGAGGCCAATAGGGTTTTCTGTCTCATACCTGAATCAAGGTGAAATTGTACCTTATATAGGAGGTTCCTGCTAGGTTTAGGTCAGAGTACGTAAGTGAGAGGTTGCCACTTACAAGTGGGCCGTGGATATGTGGACCTGGGCTTGGGCCCAGAATAGCCGACCCAACCAAATTGTTAATAATTTAATATAAGAATTTACTGTAATTTGAATAATTACTTAATAAATATATTTCAAATTTAAGACATCTTCAAAATATATGAATTTTAAATAAACCTTTCTTTAGTAATTAAAAATAAAAATTTTCTATTAAATTATTTGTAAATAAATAAAATAATTTTTATTGATAATTTATTAATAGATATTATATAAAATATTAATATAAAAATAAAATAATTAATTCATAAAATTAATTTATATTTAAAATTTATCTATTATGTAATTATTATTAATAGTAAAAACACAATAACCAAATAGGTTTTATTTTCAATTAAAAAATAGAAACTAAAAATTAAAAATAAAAATCGTAATAGAAAAATATAAGTGAAATCGTAAGACCTAATTGTTTGGTTTCAACATGTTATTTTTATCTTATTATCTTTATTCTTATTGTATGTTAATATTTAATTTTAATATAACAAATGATATTATTAAATTAATTAATTATCTTAATTATTAATCATAAAAATATATGAATATTTATCATAATTAAAGAAACTTATACATTTAGTAACCCAAAAGACAATTGGAAATAACTATCAATCTATATTATATATTCTTACTTAGTTATATATTGTTATAGTGTAATCAATACAATCAAAATATAAGACCCCGTAAGTCTATTAACCATATGCAAAGCAATGCTACTTTCTAAGTTCTACCAAAGCTATTGCTTGTGATTTACTTCAACTTGTTTCACTTAGATCACCAATACCTCTTTCTTCAAAGTTAAACCGTCCACCATAGGGACGGAGCCAGACTCAAGTCTAAGGGAGAGCCGGGGGCCGAGGGTCAACTCTAAGGGGGGGCCGGAGGCCAACATTTAAAAAATATCCTTATTTAATAAAAATTATATAAGTACATTTAAAAAAAATGAAAGGGAGGGCCATGGCCCATCTAGCCACAAACGTGGCTCCGTCCCTGGTCCACCAACTATAATAAATTATATGAGATTGCAGTAAAATCTCAGAATACTAACTATAAAAGCATAAAAGAAGCACTAACAAGAAATCATTTATAGTGTCTTTCAAAATAGGTAAAAGCATTTCAATACTACAAGGACTCAACATAAGCCAACTCAATGGACATTTGTTGTGAAGGATTATCCTTTCAAGAGAAACTTCCCAATTTATGGAAATTAAAGCAATGAAACATGAATATCTCCTTCTCTAGTTGAATTACATTTTGAAAGAATTAAGAATTGATCCAAAAACATTATACTTTTAGCATTAGAATTGACGTATATTTTTTAAGTGATATAAATTACAAGTCTTTAGATAATGAAACATTTGAAATATGGTTTTCTTTTTTTATTTTTTCTAATTACAAATGATATCAACCTCAAATTTACTCTTAAATGAGATGTTCCTTAATCACAAGCAATCAAAAAGAAATTCTAGGAAGAAAAGGGAAGTTACCATCAATTATTTGTGTGTGCCAATAGAAAGCACACTATTTGTGGAAAAAAAAACTGTTATACCTTCAAAATAAAACTAAGAAAGAAACAATAAAATATCTCTTGCAAGTGGAGGAAATGTAAAAATATTAATGTAGTCAATTTAATAAAAATATGGAAAGGAATAAAACAAAGGATAGTATGGAAAAAAAATAGTATGAGGAAAAATGTAAAGATATTAATATAGTCAATTTAATGAAAATATGGAAAGGAATAAAACAAAGGATAGTATAGAGAAAAAATAGTATGACGAAAAATGTAAAGATATTAATATAGTCAATTTAATGAAAATATGAAAAGGAATAAAACAAAAACAGTATGCAGGAAAAAATAATACGAGGAAGTATCCTCCTATTGCTTGATCACATAAATATATTTCTCTAGTAATTAAACTCCCATTAGAACTAAAGAGCAACCTTAATTGACATTTATTGAAGACAAATTAATATTTGATGTTGAATCAAAAGGAAGGCTTGCACGGTTAGAATCATAAGTTCCACCAAGTCCAAATACTAATTTGTTAAGTAACTTTAGGAGAAGTAAATAAAAATTAGAGAGAAACAAATATGTTATAGTAGTTTGTAAGGCATGAATTGTAAAGGAAAGAACTTGAGAAACAATTAAGTACTCTAAACTAACTATAGCTTAAACAAATCTTCACACTGAAACCTAATTAAACCAAACATCCAATGTAATATAAAAAATGTTCCTTTTAATAATAAAATGTGAAAAAAAATTCAATTAATAAAGGAACTCCAAGAATACTTATTGGAAATTTTGTTTTTTGAAACTGAAGAACTCGTAGCCGCTATCCTTTAGATGCGTACTGAGTAAACCTTCGGATTCACACAATGATCTGCAAATCTCGTTAACTGGGTTCTCCACACTAAGCAAGCCCTGTATGACAGGCTCAATCGAGAGAATATAGGTAGGGGGAATCAAATACAGGATCTTTTGACCCCATGCCACCCCATTCCACCAACTCGACCACTCCCTAGGGAGCTATATATAATTTATGCACAAACATGATTTTAAATTAAGGTACCCTTTTCCATTATCCTAAAAACAAAGGAAGTGAATTAACATCAAATGCATAGAACTTTCAATTTCTTTTTCAATAAGAACTAAAGAGGAGAAGATGATTTGAGAAAAAGAAACAAACTTCAAGAGAATAACATAACATACTTAGTGACAGAGAAGACTTTGTTACTAATGCCATCACTTATTATTTGAGTAAAAAGAAATGAATGGAATAGACTACTTTATGCAAAAAATGTAGTGCATAACACGAGCCTTAATTACACATTCAGGATTGAACGTGAAAGTGAATGAACAACAAAAACATAAAAATAACTGATATTATTTATTAAATATCTCATATATAATCCAAAAGTTTCTTAAACTTTACAATCATTAATTAAATTACCATTTTCTTTCATCAATTGTTCTTTGTATATGACCCATTAAATATATTAGTAGTAGATATAAATTATAACCCTAAATTATATTCAAGATTTGATAAATTAAATTCATTTAATTTATCTTTAGTTTTTAATTAAATAATTTATATCCATATATCAAGATTAGTGCCTAGCAATGCATCATAACTACCAAAATATTATGAATATCAAAGTGGGTAATGATTTTTTTATATAATTTAATCATTTCATCATATAATGTTGTAATTAGACATGTTTACTTTATTTAAGTCTAATCATATTAGTTCTTTATTATTTGTAACTGATTTTATTAATGACATTTGAAAATTATTCTTAAAATGTTATTCCACTTTGGCCAAAGATTTTTCAAATTAATACTAATTGATAACAATGAAACATTCACCTTGATCACTTTAAAATGATAAATCTTATATTGATCACTCAAGTATCTCTATATAGTATGATATATTTAATAACTACCAATTGAACTACCTTTGACTAGGATAGATCATAAGTAGTACCAAAATAGAGTAATTTACTATATGTGATGTTTTCAAGTTTTCAAGTTAAATGATCACCTATACAATCATTATAATGAGAATTTTCATAGATATATAAAGGTGTGCATCCAAATATCATCACACACTACATTAAGCAATATGGATTTACCCTAAAACCTTTTGTGGGCATGATTAAGGAGTAGGGCAATATTAGAAGGTTGGAGCATACTCCTACTCTGGCATAACATCACTTTTAATATGTCTTCTTTTATTTAATATTGAAATGATTAGACAACAAAATATGACACAACTAAGTTAGGATTAAAAAATAAAATTTATTAAAAAAATTCATAAAATATCATTATGAGTAAAAAAGTATTATAATACAAATATTGACTAAATATAAATTATAAATAATAATTTATAACTTAAAACCTATAAGATTAATACTTTCATAAGTTTTATTCTTAGATATTTAAATTTGTTTCTTGATACATGAAACAAGAAGGTGGATTGGTATTTACAGGTGAATTAAATTAACTATGACCACACTTTAAATTGTGAAAATTACCATATATTCTAAATATTTATTTCTGTATATTAAAATATTCGTCTTTATCTAGATATTGAATAATGTATAGACTCTTCTAATACGAATAATATCTAGATGCTGTAAGTAATATGGCCACAAGTGCATTTTGAATCTCAACGTTTACAACAGAATATAGCTTTAACCCTAACATTTCAAAGCGTTCAAATTGAGCTATAATATTTTCAAAACATTTAGAACAAACTCCAAGTAGATAAAAAATTTGACAGTGTTAAGTCCTTATTAGTTAAATATCATATTAATACTAACTTGACATTATTTTTTATTTTTGATTAGAAAATAGGTCTCACTATCATATGGTAGTGGGACTCACTTTCTGGTCAATTGAAAAAAATCTATTTTCTTTAAGTTATATTAATCCCAAATTAGACTAATTAATATATTAAAATCCCTAATTAATATATAGAGATTATGAATTAGAAATTAGGGATTCGTTCAAATATCTAATTTAACTACATGCTTCGCCTCCCCTCCCATCCCTTCACTTATGTGGAGATTTTCACAGTTTCATGTTCGTGTCTCTCTTCCACACATGGTTGCCTTTTCCCTTATCCTTTACTCCCATACTTTCCACTCCCATAAATTACTTCTTTACCTTGTACTTATATGGTTGGTTTGTCTTCGTTTCTATCTCATCTTGTCTCCAACTATAAAGTTGTATTTGGTACACCATTTTGCTTTTTTAGAGTTTTTGCTTATTACTTGTTTTGTTTCATATCACAAGGTTGATCTCCTTAACCTGAAAATGTACAGAGGTTACATTAGGCTGAGTTCTAAAATAAGCCTTATTAGGGGGGTGAATACAGATTTGACCTAATTTCATTTGATTTACTGGTGATTGGAATAAATTATTTGGACTTGAATAAGTCTAAAATTAGAACAAAGCCTTAAGAAATAGGGTTAATTCTCTTGAGGTATAGTTCTTCTTATTGCTGAATTTTGCCAATATCCATTTCAATTAGTTAAGGAGGTGTTTGGTTTCGTTTTATTTTTAAGTTTTTTGTTGTTGTTTTCATAAAAAATAAAACAGTCCCTAAAAACTAGTTTGGTTGAAATTGTTTTCGTTTTTTGT
>JANKOE010000002.1:31424296-31436130 GCA_026284465.1 Erythroxylum citrifolium | reverse complement strand
ATTTATGTGAGGTTCACTGAGGTCCACATAAATGGATGGCATCCACCCCACTGGACAGAGTAGGGACAGGATAACTTGGACAGGAGATTTGGGGTGCTGAAAGATGCCCACTACGTTGTCACGTCATCTGAATTACTTTTTTTTTTACTATCTGAAAAAGTGCTTTCATTTTGTCAGGTAGTGTTCCAACTTCCTTAATCCATGCTTTTATGTTCTTACCATCATTGTCTGTTAAATACAAATGCCTAGGGCTAGGGGCGTGTATGACGGGATAATTTGACTTGTTTATAAATAATTTAAATCTAAACCTGAATCTCATGTTCGACAATTTCACGAATCTGAACCTAAAGAATTTATAGGATCAGTTAACCTATTTTTAGGTTCGATTATTAAGATAACCAGAACCGATTCATATTATAAACTGTACACGTTTACATACCTTCCAATCTCTTCAATGAAGTTAAATACTATTGCGTAACCTCGACATGAAAAATGCAATAAGAGATGATGCTTCCTAATCACCTCGTCGAACTGGAGGCTTGAGCATGTCACAAGTTATTTAGTTTAAATGCCAAAGATCGCTAAACACCTTTTTTTTTTCTTCTTAAAACCGACCAGGCCACCCCCTGAGTCCTAGACATCGAATCATTTTGTCCAGTATGGAATGGAGTCATTGCATTCGGTATGCTTTCCCGGCAGATCTGTTAGGTGACCCAGATTTTAAGACACGTGACGGTACATTGCGTAGCAGATTTATCCTGAAGCCTATTTGGTTAAGATACCTTATCGTTCTTATGATTTAAATGGAACCTTCTTATAGATACATACGTTCTCATGGAACATTGAAGTACATTCTCTCTAATACATGAATGAACTGAGGTCTTCTTAAGGCGACGAGGCCAGTTTGTCCAGAGCATCACTGACACTCCGCATAGAAGGTCTTCTGTCAGGATTCACTTGAACACAGGCTAGAACTATTTCAAGAACCGCAATCATCTGGCCTTGCTTTTCCAAATCACGAGCTAAGAAAGGGTCTAATACTTCAATGAGTGGCTTAACTCCAATGCTAAGCTCAACCAACTGCACTAGATTCATCTCTGATGAACCTGTTTGCATTGCTGATTTGCCAGAAATCAACTCCAGTAAAATTACCCCAAATGAGTAGATGTCCCACTTCTGAGATGGCTTTGATAGTTTTGAGGCCTCAGGTGCTTCATAGAAGGAACCGTTAGTACTCGATTTTGTTGGCGTTAATGCACAGGGAGAAAGTTGTGGGGTTGCTCCACTTGTTAGCTGTTCCTGTTGAAGGATTGGGGATTCGTCTGCCTGCCATAAAGCAACGCGGCTAAGTCCAAAGTCTGAGATGCGGGGTTCCATGTTCTCCCCAAGAAGTATATTGCTAGCCTTCAGGTTTCCATGGACATATCTTTTTGGGCTGAATTCGTGTAGGAAAACCAAGCCGTTTGCTATACCCTTCATGATCTTTAGACGGACCGACCAGGAAAGTGGTTTAAAGTGTTGAAGTCCTGCTCTTCCTGTAAAAAATTTTGATAATCAGAGCTATTACATTTCAGGGACTAATTCTCAACTCACGAAAAAGAAACGAGTATTCAAATGAATGAGACTACTTTAAACTTACCATGCATTGCTGTTGAAAGATCACCATTGGGTACATAATCGTAGATGAGCAGCTTCTCACTGTTACACCAGCAATAAGCTAGAAGCCTAACAATGTTTGGATGGCTGATTTTTCCAATTACTTCAACTTCTGATTGAAACTCTCTGAATCTCTGAAAGCCTTCATTTTCTAGTCTTCTCACTGTCACAACTGGTCCTCTTTCAAGAACAACTTTGTAGACAATCCCTATTCTGCTTTTTCCTAGAAGGAATGCAGAAGCTTTGAGAAGTTGACTAAGATCAAAATCAGCCTGTGAGTCTAATCTTGTGAAAGTGTACTGCTCCATAGTCCCAGACAGGGACTCCAGATCGTCTGTTCTGAAGCAGAATTTCTCCTTTCTGATCGTTGATCTATCTTCTGAATTCCAGCTCTCAACACCTTCCGTCCCATTTTGGAAGTAAACGTTCTTGAACCAGCAATAAAGTGAGAAGAAAATGAGGCAAATTCCGGCAATTGAGGCGGATACTATCAGAACACTCCAATGCTTTCCTCTTCCATCTCTCCTTCCTAATGATTTAGATGTCTCCTCCGCCAAAGGCTTAGCATTAGGATTTTGACTTGAAGTGCCTAAAGGGCACAGAGTTTTTAATGGGAAGCCACAGAGGAGAGGATTGCCAATAAAAGCTGTCGGTCCTGCATCGACTAAGGCGCCTTTTTGTGGTATAGGACCGCTTAAATTGTTGTAGGCGAGATTGATATAAACCACCTCAGGGAGATTCCCTAGACTCGCTGGAATAAGGCCATTAAAATGATTGTGCGATAGATCAAGCACCCCTTGTAAACTTGATAAGTTTCCCATGTCTTCGGGGATCACATTATTGAAGTTGTTGAATGAAAGATTCATATTTTGAAGCATAGACAGATTGGTTCCCAAACCATCTGGTACTGAGCCAGTGAAACTGTTTTGACTGAGGACGAGACTCTTCAATCTCTTGCAATGAACTAGAGATGAAGGTATGCTACCGTTGAAAGAATTCTGTGAAAGATCAAGGCCCTGTAGGTACTTGAGGTTTCCTATTTCAGAAGGAATTGGTCCTGAAAACGAGTTCTGGGATAGGACCAAAGTCCTTAAGCCAGTTGCAGCAAAGAGTTCCGCTGGCAGACTTCCCGAGAAGAAGTTGTTTCTGAAATCTACATGGCGCAAAGCAGCCAACTTCCCACCATCAAGTTGAGGAAAGCCACCAAGTCCCTTATTTGAAATGTAGATGGAAACTACTTTCTCTTGACGGCACATCACTCCGTGCCATGAACACGGGTTTGTATCAGACAAGTTCCAGTTGTCCAAAGAGCCAGCTGTTGAATTGTCCAAGGATTGCTTGAAGGATAGAAGGGCAAGTCCCTCATCATTGAGAGAACTGACAAGAGCAATATGGTGGAGTATGAGAAAAACTAAGCGAAGAACCATATCTCCAAAGTAACAAACTTTTCTTTTTTCTTGAATCACCTTGTGTGCTTAAGAAAAAAGTAGCGAGGTCTCAACAATGCTTTCACTTTTTCTGCGGCCCTTACATAAAAAGATAGCTGACTGCAAGATTTTGGTCAATGCAAAGTGTCATCCCCACTTCTACTTTACTTTTCTGTCGACTTTGAATTTCTAATAGTTCCATTCTCCATTTTCTTAATAAGAAACAAAAAGGAAATGATAGATTTGTAGCACTTGAACAATGCCATAAAAAGCCATATCATTGTATCTGTCACGACTTTCTTAATGTAAAAGCAAACTCAAGTTTCATTTGATTACATAGTAGTAATGCTGTTTTCATGTCTCGTGTCTATTGTCTAAAGACTCTAAACAGTCCGTCATAATCTATTATTAATTATTCCACACCAATCAACAGGCTTGGTCTTCTCTGACATTGACATTTTGCGAACAGGAGTTGGTTGTTGTTCAAATTTCCGGAAACATGATCGAGGGTTGACACAAGGCCTTTGATTGTGGTCCTTCAATCCAGTTTTAGCGCGATTGGTGGCGTTATTTGATACATAAAACATATAAGGGTTTTAGACTTTTAGTTGTATAAAGTTCGGTAAGATGCCTTGAAATTGGAGTCTGTTAGTCCAACAATTTACTGAAACGTCAGCTCAATACCTTACACTCTGACGGTGGCCATATACAATTGTAGCAACAACACAAATAAGCGCATCTTTAAGCATAAATATATCCAATCCTTTATAAAGCTATTACATGCCTTTGGTTGCAATTTCAACTTTGGAACGGCAATTTTTATCTCTGAAAAAACGAGTGCTATATACTAAATTTGTTCGTAATTTTTTTTTCTTCCCTACTTTGCAGATGATTCTAGAAGTATTTTTGACTCAATTCACAATTACAAGATATTTTTAATTATTTGTTAGGTTGCCCATCTTATATTTTATTGTATCATTTCTATATTTAAATTGCATATAAATTTTGAAATATATATAATTATATAGCAGAAATTTAAATAGAGAATTAAGCAATTAATTTCTTAAATTAAATAAAAATAAACGATTGCACTCCTGCACCTCGTAAGTGGGACTTGATGTTCAAAAGACGTTAAATGATTTTTTTTTTCTTTTACCTTTAGCAAAAGCCTTAAAGCCAATTGTTTTCATCATATTTGTCTTTAAATGAACAAAAGAAAATAAATGTTAAGCTAGAGATAGAAAATTAATCCAAATCTAACTTAAAATTAATTAATCAAATCTAATTTGGTTGAATTTAATTCAAATACTCAATCTTGATTGAATTCGAATTTAATAGAATATTTATATTTGAAAAAATATGAAAATTAGACTGGTTTAATCTAAAATTAATAAATTATATTATATTTGATTAAATTCGAACTCAAATATTTTAATATGATAATGGGTTTAACCCTTAAATTAAACACTTAAAATAGGGACTTGTTAACTATGATAGGTGTTTTGATGCTTTCTTTTATTAAGTGGAAGTTAAAGACTCTCCTTAAAAATCTTAACTATTAGAACATTTAAAACTCTCTTCTTTAAAGATCTTAATTATTATAACTTTTACAAAATTTCTTTTTTGGAAAAAATGAAAATTCGTTAAATGGTGCAAAATTGTATAAAGTTTTATCCAATATAAGTTTAGCTTCCCACTTACAATAATCTACGGCAAAGGCCTATGGTCATAGTATAAGTTGACAACCCAATACTTACTGCATCATCTATGAACTTTATAAGCCTAGTATTAGCTTCTTAGCACATAAAGGCACTTCACAGCTAGCTGGTGATGGACCTTTGGTGGAAGGTTAGATGGATCACGGGCATGGCAGTGGCATGTGAAAACTCCAAGGTGACTTAGCACGTTAAATCAAGCAAGTTGCAAGTTTTGGCAGAGTTTCGGACCGTATACAAGCTGACATAGCTAAGGCTAAGTTCTTTATGGACTAGGGATTTAGTGGGTGCTCAAATGGACAGATCATGACTAATGGACTTGACATGAGTAAGCATTGGATCAGACCCGTGTGCTATGACTGGCTTTTGCTTGGATGACTCATCATGAACGGATAGAGATCGTGGGGATCTTGGATTATGTGGTTGATAAGATCACGGAGGATAAACATCAGTGCTAAAGGATAAAGACCATACGAGAGGATCATCTGAAGATAGTGGACATCTTCGTTGATAGGGATAGATCATGTGTAATCTTTTATCTTATTAGTTGGGATATGGATAGACATTATCAGATATAGCCCTATTTAGAGGAGGATGTTATCTTATAGGATAACGATGTAATTCGTTAAGATAAGATGTGATTAGGGGTAGTAGACTTCTGTTAGGATTCTAACTTGTTCCCTAAGTTTTAAGGCCTATATGTAGCTCATTTGAGCCTTGCTCCTCACACAGAGATGAGATAGGATTCCTTTGTATACTTTGAGGAAAGTAATAAAGGTTTAGCATTATTAATATATCTCTTATTTGCTTCTATTGTTGCCGTTATTATTGCTTTCGATGTTTTCTTGAGAGTGTGAAAGTTAAAAACTATGAGGGTTATGAGGAGTTCGAGAACTAGGTTGTTGGTCAACGATCATATAGGGAAGGTTGAGTCTTGCTTAGAAAGATTGAAGTAAAATTGTAATTGTCGTGCAAAAGAGTAGGCACGGCTTGTGGATAAGTTCAGTACTTAAGAAGACCTTGTAACAACTGATATCAGAGCCATAATTTCGAGATAGTAGGAGGCAGCAATTTGAAAGAGCGTATCAATGAAGTGGAGGAACTTATTGACCTAATTTCTTAAGGAGAGGAGGAGGTTACTTTCTACAACACTCGGATGGAGATGTTGGCGGAACAAATCCAGGCATTGCAGCGTCAAATAGTGGAGTTGATGAAGGTACAAGAGAATACTAGGTTTGAGATGACGATCCTAAGGTTTGTTGTTGCAACACAGGAGATTGGATGTGTTGAGAACACCATGGTGAAGGTGCGTGAGCCCAAAGTTTTCGAAGGTGTTCAGAACGCGAAGGAACTCGAGAACTTTCTGTGGGATATGGAGCAATTCTTTGCAGTTGCGAAGATACCCGATGCTAAGAAGGTCAACGTGATGACCATGTACTTGGATGGGGATGCCAAGCTTTGGTGGAGAACAAGGACCTCTGTGGAGATCAGTGCAGGTAAAGATCCCATCGACACATGGGACAAGATGAAGAAATGGTTGAAGGATCAATTTCTTTCGATGAACACTTTTTGGGTCGCTAGGGATGCCTTGAAGAAGCTGAAATAGGAGGATCGGTAAGACAGTATGTTAAGAAGTTTAGTTATCTAATACTTTACATTGATAATATGTTAGACGTGGATAAACTCTTCAACTTTTTGTTTGAGTAACAACCATGGGCGTAAATGGAGTTGTAGAGGCAAAATGTAAAGAATGTGGTTGGTGCAATCGCTATTACTGATGCTTTGGTAGACTTTCAAGTGATGAAGGAAACTAAGGCGAGCTCCTCAAATTCTTTCAAGGGCAAAGGCCTAGCCTAACAGGAGAAGAGCGAAGGGAAAAAGAAGAAAGACTATAAGAAGGGAAACTTTAAGGGGAAAGGCAAGCAAAACGGTGGCTTCAATAATGGGGAGACATCCTCCAAGAAGGACAAACTTGCTTGTTATCTATGCAGTAGTCTACTTTTTTGAGAGAATGTCCAAGGAAGGAGAAGCTGAATGTGTTGATTCTTAAAGAAGAAGAGGAGGATTCGAAGGCAACTCTAAATCCGATCGCCTTGATGAATGCGGTTAAGAGTGAGTATAACCTTTTTAATAAGTTAATGTATGTAGGGATATAAGTCGACGGGAAGGAGGTAACCTCGATGATAGATACTGGTGCGATGCACTCATTCGTGGCTGAAAGGATGGTGCTTAAGTTAGGCCTTAAGGTGTCGAAGACCCCGAGAAGTATAAAAACCCTACGAATAAGGCACAAGTAATGATAGGAGTTACTTACAACGTTTCAGTAAGTATAGGGAGTTGGTAAGCCAAGTTCAATTGCAGGGTGATACCACTTGAAGATTTCAAGTTGATACTGGGGATCGATTTCTTAAAGGGAGTAAAGGCAGTCTTATACCCAAGTTTGGAAGGTATGATCATGCATGAGAAAAGTTCCTTCTTTATTAATTATTGTAGATCCAGTGGTGGAATGACTGCTGATATAACGACAGTAGCACTTCTGTCAGCCATAAGCATCGAGAAAGGGTTGAAGAAAGGTATGGAAACCTATCTTGCTGCCATGTGGTAGATTAGTGAGGACCACGTGGTGGAAGCCCCTGATGCGGTTGCAAGTTTGATAAGAGAGTTTCTGGACATGATGCTGAAAGAGTTGTCGAAGACTCTTACCTTCGTCGAGAGATAGATCATAGGATTGTGTTAGTTCCTGGAGTGATCCCACCTACACTCACCCCTTATAGAATGTCTCTGTTAGAGTTGAGGGAGATTCGAAAGCAACTTGGTGAACTATTGGAGGCAGGGTTCATCTAACCACCTAAAGCCGTATATAGTGCCCTGATGTTATTCCAGAAGAAGCAGGATGGAACACTTCGGATGTGTGTGGACTATCGAGCTTTAAACAAGATAATAATAAAAAACAAGTATCATGTTCCCTTAGTTCAAGATTTGATGGACAGATTATCGAGGGATGCAGTTTTCACGAAGATGGATCTTCAGAGTAGGTATTGGTAGGAGCGGATAACTGAGGGTGATGAGCAAAAGATAATGTGTGTGACTGGGTATGGATCGTACGAATTTTTAGTCATGTCATTCGAATTGACTAATGCCCCTATGACATTTGGCAACTTGATGAATGGCGTGCTATATGATTTCCTTGATGAGTTTATGGTGGTGTATCTCGACGACATCGCAGTGTAGAGCACGGATATGACTGAACATATGGAACACTTGAGGAAATTATTCGAGCGGCTGAAGCAATAAAAGCTCTACGTGAAGATAGAGAAGTGTGAGTTTACATAGCCAGAGATTGGATTCTTAGGTCATTTGGTGAGCAAGGGTTAGGTCATGATGGATCCGAAAAAGGCTAAGGCGATAGTTGAGTGGTATGTTCCCACGACAGTACGAGAATTATGGAATTTTCCTAGAATGGTGAACTACTATATACAGTTTATAGTGAGATATTCGAAGAAAGCAACACCATTGATGAATTTGTTAAAGAAAAAGCAAGAGTGGGGTTGGTCAGGTGCATGTCAGGAGGCAATCGAAATACTTAAAGTTGTTATCTCAACCGAACCTGTGTTGAAGTTGCCAAAGTTTGATCTTCCATTTAAGGTACACATAGATATATCGGACAAAGCCATTGGTGGAGTCTTAGTACAGGAAGGTCATCCTGTAGCATTTGAGAGTCGAAAGCTCAACGGTGTAGAGTAGCAGTACTCAACGCATGAGAAGGAGATGCTAGTAGTGGTGCATTGCCTTGAGACATGGAAAGTGTATTTGTTGGGAACCAGGTTCATTGTTTGTACGGACAATATTGCTAACACACTTTTTAGGACCCAAGTATGGGATTGTAGATCATTTCTCCAAGTATGGGATCTTCGTGCCTGTACCAACATCATGTCCCTCAGATATTGTGGCAGAGTTATTCTATAAGAACGTGGTGAAATACTTTGGAGTCCCTACGAACATTATGAGTGATCGAAGCATCAGATTTACAGGACAATTTTAAACGTCCCTTTTCAACGTGACGAGTTACAATTTGAAGTTTTGCACGGCAAATCTCCCACGGATGAATGGCCAAATGAAGAGGATCAATGGTATTAAAGGAGTACTTAAGGCATTACGTAAGTGTAAGTCAACGTAACTGGTTAAGTTTGATTGATACTACACAGTTTTATTACAACTTGCACAGACCTTCTGTGAGAAGAGTCCATTTGAAATAGTCTTGGGATAGCAACCTCTCACTCCACTTGAGATTGCACAACAAAGGATAGGTGGCAAGTGTCCTGTGGCATACAAGTTTATGATAGAGAAGCAAGAGCTATTAGATGAGGAGAGGGATAGTCTTAAAAAGACTTCTCGATGGAAGAAGAAGCAAGCAGACTTATGGAGGAGACTGTTATAGTTCGATGTGGGAGATAAGGTACTGTTAAAACTTACCCCATAGATTTGAAAGAAAAGCTCAAGTAAGAAAGTGCATTGCAGATTGGTGCCAAAGTATGATGGATCATTTGAAGTGTTCAATAAAGTGGGGAACGCGACATACTAGTTAAAGTTGCCCGAGAGAATGAAGTTATACCCTACTTTTTATGTTAGTTTTCTCAAACCTTACCATGATGATTTATGAGATCTAAATGGAAGTCAAGTGAAGAGAGCTCCATTAGTTGTGAGAAAATAGTTTGAGGATCAAGTAGAGAAGATCTTGGATCAACGAACAATGGGCAACATAAGAAGAACTGACAATAAAGTTCTTAATCCAGTGGAAGGGAACGTCGATCACAGAAGCTACGTAGGAGAAAGATACGACCTTGTGGCAGTTTGAGGATTAGGTGAACACTTCGAGGATTAGGTGAACACCTAACTTTAGAATAGTTCGACGAGGGCGTTGAATTTATCTAGTGGGGGTAGTTTGTTAGCCCCTTAGCACATGAAGGCACTTTACAGTTAGCTGGAGACAGACTTTAGGTGGAAGGTTAGCTAAATCACTCGCATGGCGGTGGCATGCGAAAAATCCAAGGTAACTTAGCATGTTAGATCAAGCATGGTGCGAGTTTTGGTAAAGTTTCATACCGTGTGCGAGCTAACATAGCTAAGGTTAAGTTCTTGATGGACTAAGGACTTATTGGGTGCTCAAATGGACGAACCATGGCTAATGGACTTGACATGGGTAAGCATTGGATCGGACAGTATGCTATGATTGACTTTGGCTTGGATGATTCATCATCAACGGCTAAAGATTGTAAGGATCTTGGATGGTGTGGCATATAAGATTACGGAGAATAAGCATCGACACTAAAGGATAAAGACCACATGGGAGGATCATCTGAAGATAGTGGATATCTTTGTGGATAGTGATAGATCATATGTAATCTTTTATCTTGTTAGTTGCGATGCAGATAGATCTTATCGGATAGAGTCTTACTTAGATAGGAATGTTATATTATAGGATAATGATGTAATATGATAGGATAAGGCGTGATCAGGGGTAGTAGAGTTCTGCTAGGATTCTAACTTGTTCCAAAAGCTTTAATGCCTGTATATAGCTCATTTGAGCCTTGCTCTTCACACAGAGTCAAGAAATCATTCCTTTGAATACTTTGAGGAAAGTAATAAAGGTTTAGCATTATTGCTATATCTCTTCTTTGCTTCTATTGTTGCCAATATTATTGCTTTCGTTGTTTTCTTGCCTGTGTGAGAGTTAAACACTACGAGGGTCGTGAGACGTTCGAGAACTAGGTTGTTGGTTAATGATCATGTGGGGAAGGCTAAATCTTGCTTAGAAGGATTAAAGTAAGATTGTCGTGTAAAGGAGTAGGCGCGATTTATAGATAAGTTTGGTGTTTAAGAAGACCTTTGTAACACCTACCTTGGATAAGTGTATACTCCAATTGACATATCATCTATTACTTATACCAGTTTCTGCTCACAAACTTTCATACTAACTTCTAATTTTGCATAATCTTTGTTTTTTATTCACTATGCATGCAATATCCTGAATCTGAAGCTCCTGAGTTGGGAGTTTCATACTTCTTTTTGTTTCCTGTTCACTCCTCTCCATTTCACTAACCATAATTTTTTTTAAATGTAGTAATTAATTAGCCATCATAAATATAAAGTCAAAGTGTTATTACACCACAGGTGTCTTATCAAATAATGTTTATGAAATAAGGATATATTTGTATGAAAAATAAATAAAAAAGCATTGACAAGAAAAAATTTAACGAGATTTAGCTAATTGGATGTGTCTACGTTCTCGGGAGTTAAGAGCAACTCGAAGATTACATATTTCTTATATATAGACCAGGTTTACAAAGTATAATTATTTGTAAACTCTAACTTGTACAGCCCTAGACAACTTACCTGTTCACTAACTTAAACATAATTTCAATAAGTCTGAAAATTCTTTTAGAGTTTTAAATCTACCAAAAATTTTTTTTTGATGAGGCAGCCTATTTTTTCCCTAGAGCACTCCAAAATTGCATACATATATTGTTGGGACCCAATCTCGAGACCGGACCCCAACCGGAGCAAAGCGGAAAATAGAGCACGCGAAACAAAGTGCAGAAAGTCGCGAATCGGAATACGAATAACAAAGCGGAGACAAATGCTCACATTCCGACATCCCGGAGAAACACAAAGTATAGAAAACTTATCACGCGTTAGAAACACTAGGACATACCAAATCCGGTATTTTTTTTTTCTTTTCTTATTATTTTTTTTCAACCCTTTTCTCATCTTATTCATCTTACTTTTCCCTTTCTAGGAAACTAATCCTCATGCAAAACTCAATTCTTAATCATAAACATTCAAATCATACATATCCCAAATTTTCATCTTTAAATTCATTTTACCAAAATTTCGGCAGCATAACGGATGTATTTTGACAGCCCAAAAATTCTGCAATGATAAAAACACACTTCTAAAATTCTCACACAATAACCAGAATCATCGGACCTCCCGTCCGGAATCCAAACATCAGCAAACAACGCAATTCTATACCTAA
>JANKOE010000002.1:31399429-31415994 GCA_026284465.1 Erythroxylum citrifolium | reverse complement strand
ATTGGATTATGTAAGTAAATTATGGTTAGTATATATGAATGTGAATGTGATTAAGATATGAATGTGATTATAATATGAAATTTCCCTTTTTCTCCTCTGCTTCTTTTGCAGCATTGGCCTTGGGCCTAGACTGGGACATGGGCTGGGATTTTAGGCTATTGCTTTCTACTGGGCCGCTTCTTTGTTTTAGGTATTTCTTCTAGGTTGAACTTCATTTTTGGCCTGATTTTCTTCTAAATTCTTTTATTTAAGTCCACCAAGCCTACAAAAAAAGTTTAGTACAAATTAAACCCTTTTTTAAAATAAAAATAAAATAAATAACTTTAATAATTAATAAGAAAATGCAATAATTTAACCCAAATGTTTTATGTAAAAATTATAAAATAGGGGTGTAAAATATGTTATAATTTCTATTTATCAACTTGTTTTAGCCCTTCTATCGTAATCATCACACTTTTTATCACTTTAATATTGTCTATGAAAATTTTATATCTAAAAGCAATCACATATATGGTGTTTAAAAAGATCAGGTTTTTCCTCAAATTTGGTATATTTCAAATATTACTTAATTTATTAATAATGCCATTGAACATATCTTAGTCATAACTTGTAATGTTTTAATAATTTCATAAGCTTTATCATCTCTAGCTAGACAGTCACAAAGTTGTTTAACATACATCACACAATTCAATTCTTGTTTAGCTTCATGAGATATGACCATCATGTATATACTATTAGTGAGTCTTGTAGTTTTTTTTCAAAATAAATAATATATTTATTCAAAAAGTTGGAAATTACAATTACAAATGAAATTAATCCCCAATAGATAGAGTGCAACATAACAGCAAAATACATATTCAGATAACTCCTGTACTGCATTAATAATTTCCTAAATGACAACATGAATCAAGTAGAGATAAGTTGTTGATGGGTAGTTGTTTCAATCTTCATTCTTAATTAAGGTATATCTCCATCGAGGTAAATTTGTTGTACTATTTAAATTTCCTAAATAACTTGGTGCTCCTTATCATCTAAATGTAATGCACTAATATAGCAAAACCAGCATTAAACACCTTGTTATCTTCCTTACTTTTCCATTTCAAACCCATAGTCCATGATATCTAAAATTTGAGCTTTCATCAACACAAATCTGGTTCATTCTTTGAAGAAATTCTATAAAGGTGTAAAAAGGCAGGGAGATCCACCCTCTAGCTGCTTGGTATATTTGTGTAGATTCCCCATTCATTAACACTGAGAAAGATATTATTGCTATGCAAGCATGAATTCAGCTAATGAACATACTAAGCTAACTAAAAGCGTGGAGAGGATTATTAATAAAACCCTGTTTATAGTGTCATAAGTTTTACTGAAGTCAATTTTGAGAGCACAACTTTTAAAATGTTCTTTATAGATATAGTTTTTGAATAACTCTTAAGCAAGCATTATGTCGTCCCCCGTACTTCTACTTGAGACATATTCACCTTAACTAGGATTAGTAATAGCAGGTAGAGTAATCTTCAATCTGTTAGCAAGAATCTTGGAAATTATTTTGTACAAAACATTACAACAGGCAATAGGTCTATAGTCATTCAGTTTCTTAGGATTAGAAACTTTAGGCACCAAAGAAAGAAAAGCTTTATTGACTTCTTTGAGTAATTTGTCATTTCCAAAAATCCCTGAACTTTTGACCACTGATGCTTACAAAAGATTCCATTTCTCTTGAAAAAATATAGCATTAAATCCATCTGGCCCAGGAGACTTATTTGGATGAAATCAGAACATGACCTCCTTTATCTCTTCACTAGTGACTTCCTTGATTAGAGCAGCTTCTTGCAAGTGATTAATTGAACCAGTCATTCCACTAACCAGATAATTAAGGAGTCTTGCAATGTGTGTAGAGATACCATTTATTGCATGAAAATGACTTCTGGCCATTTTTTTCATCTCCTTTTGGTCATTTATGTTGATACCGTCTTTATTCTCAAGACAAATGATCTTGTTTCTATTTCTCCTACTTTGAATCACACTAAAAAATTATTTGGTATGCTAATCAAAGTACAAAAAGAAATTATTTTAGATAATTCCTAGTCAAGAATAGACAATAATGAAATGGAATATGTTGTCTCCCGATTGTTTTGTTGTACAAGGATTAGACCAAATGTAAAAAAAGGATATCTAAAAAAACGTCTCCATATTGCATCCATAGAATTCTCGATTTCTCTTTCAATTGTTCTCCATGTTCTTTAATGGACTGCAATATCTACTCAGGTCTGATTTCTCTTTAGCCAAGAGAGTGGAATTGGAAGGATCCATAGCCATTTGCTCTAAGTTAAAGATAAATTCTCAAAAGCCTGCACTTTACTGAATTTCAGAGGGTCTGAGTTATGCTTAAGGGGTTTAACACATTCTGATTTAATAAATTTCAGCAATTGAGCACACTAAAATGATTTAGAACCCTACAACTTCAATCCAACATCATATTTAATAATTGATTCAAGTTGAGAATCTTTAAGTAAGGAGTTGAAGAACCTAAAAAGTGAACTTCTCTTGATTGAGCTGCCTACGATACACACCTTAATAGGTGTATGATCTAAGAAAAAAGGGTCTTCAAAAGTCACATAGCTTTCAATTAATAGAGATATCCATTTGTTATTCACTAAGCATTTGTCCAGCTTTCCTTGAATTAGCTTATAGCCTTTCTGATGATTATTCAATGTAAATATAGGTCTATAAAACTTGAGATCCATTGGTCCAAGTGAAGCAGTCAATGTAGTTAGTTCTTTAATTTCAGCATGAGATACTTTCCTTATACCTAAATATTTAGAAGGAGAAAGCAGACAGTTGAAATCTCCTACCACCATCCAACGCATAGAAATATTTAAAGCATTAACCTAAAATTCTTTCCACAAGCTGTCTCTTTGAAAATGCCAATTAGGTGCATACACAACTATTATTACTATTGGAAAGTCGAGACATCTTAAAACAATTTTAGTAATTGATCAGTACAATACCACTTAGAGATAGACAAGTAGGCAGTATCCATAACAACTATAACCCTTCCATTTGGGTGTTTTGAATGGTTATTGAGAGTTATCCAATCTGCATATATGAATTTCAAACCATTTTGAAAAGCTTATTCCTTAATCTTGGTTTCCACCAAACCAACAAAACAAGTTTGACTAGCTTAAAGATAATCCTTTAAAGTTAGTTGTTTATTAGGATAATTAAGTGCCCCTAACATTCCATATAGTACAAATCATTTGGAGTGTGAGGATTTAGTCCTTCTCTTGTATTTTCTACTTATTGTCACTGTTGCTTACCATTCCTCATATTGTTGATTAGTTTCATTGCTACCAATATCATTATCTAGAATAACAACGTTAGGAGTAGTCAATCTATCATCTTTTGTTACTTTTGCTTCGTCACACCTAGAAGGTGAAGAGTTCTCCATAATCTCAACTTCCTCAGCATTATATTGTTGACCATCAAATAAAGTTATTGGCTACAATTAAGTTACTATTTGATTATGTGAATTAGCAATTTGTTTTGAGGCACCTATAGTTGAAACTTTTAGGTTGCTTCCATTTTTTGCATTCTCTCCATGCTTATTATTAGTAACTTCAATTTGATTATAAACATACAATCTAAATTAGCCTCAGCAGATTCCATATGACTTGTAAATGTCTTTTACAAGCCCACAATTTTGGTAACTTGTAAGCTATTCAATTCTATACTATCGCTTTCACCAACAACTTATAAAGTATCAGGATTCACTAAATTTTGTTTTTCCACCTTGCCTTCTTCATTAATATTTATTTTGGTGATCCATATTTTGGTGATAAGTTTTGCCTTCCTCATTAATATTTATTTTGGTGATAGGTTTTGGATACTAAATATGGATCACCAAAATATTAAGAGATCATGTTTAGTCATTAGTGTCAACTGCATACCACTTTTCTTCTAGCTTATGTCAATTCAATGTTGCACCACAAGGAAGGCTATTCTCTTGTCCAAAAAGTATCCAACTAAAGAAGTCTTCCACTTGTTTACACCTTGCAAAAGTACTTTAGTAGACAGGGAGAATGGACCATCATTTTAACCAACAACAAAATGTAGTTTACCAAATGAATCTGGATCTTCCACTACATGGCTCCGAGTTTGTTTCTCTGGCTTTTGGGATGAAAGAGCTTACTGGGATGTAAGAGGAGGAAACTCCTCACTCTTTAAACAAAGGTCTAAGAAGAAGTGGAATCGAGAGACATTTACCAATAACGATAAACTGTTAGGACTCGAGTTTTACGATTAAGGTAGGCTTCCAGAAAAGGTAAAGAAACCTGGTTCAATTTAAGAAAAGAGAGGCACAAAAGGTAGAGTTGATGCCGAGAAAGAAGATAGGCTCAAAGGTAGAGTTTATGAGAGAGAGAAGGGTGATATATGAGGTGAAAAACACAAAGAATCATAGAGAGAAACCATGACAAAGTAGTAAGAAGGAAAAGTAGTGAGCATGTAGAGAGAGAGCCATTTGTAATGAGTCTTGAAGTTGATTGGTTGAAATGTAGAACATATCTCTATTACTATAATTTGAGTTTATGCCCTACATTATATTAGCATTCCTTGATGAAGTATTATTTTTTATTTCATCCCTATGCTCTTTATTTGGACAATCCCCCCTGATATATCAATTTGCTCGCATTTACAGCACCAAACTACCATTCTACCTTTAGATTTCGACTTCATTTAGAAGAACCATCTTTCTCTTACTTCATCCCACGATCCGAATTTTTTCTCAGGTAGAACCCTTTTACTTATAAACTTTTATTGTTATCAAGTCTTTGTTGATTGTGATCCAAAAATGTAGCAGTAATATCTTCCCCTCCATCTTCTTATCTAATGTTCAAGTAGTCGCTAGATGTCTATAATAAGAGGTAAAAACACAGTAGAATAATCATTTTATTCTTTTTGTAATAGTCACCTCAAGCCTTTAATAAGTCACTAAGTATTTGATTAAATATATTGATATGTTGTTTTTGATCTATTCCCTCTTACATCTTATATGTTATCTTCTTAAGATATATTTTGTTTGTAAGAGACATCACCATGTGTTCCCTCTTACATCTTCTTATTTGTTCTCTTCTTAAGATATATTTTGTTTGTAAAAGACATCATCATGTATTGATTGTCCAACTTTTTCCATATCTCTATAAAGGATGTAATATCCATGATATAGTACACAAATTTGACCATCAGACATGGTTAAATGGTTATAATTGCTCGCATTTGCAACTCCTCTTAGTTGAACTCAACATGTCTTCTAACTTATTCTTATATAACCGTTTCAACATGTTTTAATGTTTTAACAAATTCTTCACACTTTGCTATCATAATCTAAAACCTTGTAACTAAAGTTATACTTTTCTCAAGTATAATTTGATACCACTTCTTAATAAATAAAGTATATGTAGTAATAATAGATTTGTATAAAAGAAAGAAACAAACAAGAACTAACAAAAAAAAAATTAATCACATTCAACATATTGGGTATGCCCACATCCTTATAAGTCAAGAGTGCGTGCTTTATTGCATTAATCAACATCTCACTTGAAGATTATAAATTTCCTCTCTATATAGACTAGAATTAAATGTTTATAGTTAATTATAAATTTTAGTTGGTACAGTCCTATACAATTTATCCCTTCGCAAAACCTAACGTAACTTAAATATGATTCTAATAAGTAGGATTGATAATGAGTTAGGTTGAAGAGCCCCTAAGAAAGCAGCTCAAATCCAACCAAAAGCTCGATCAAGTTTGATTTATGTCACCCTAGTTTGAGCCCTATTGGGCTTTAAATGACTTGAACTGCCTAACTTTAACCGGGCAAACCTAACCTAACTCGATTGTCTATTTTTAATATTTTTGTTATTTGGAAACCCAACTGAGCCAACATTAATGACCTTCCATTTCCCTATGAAACCCAATTAACAAGAAACACTGGAGCTTCTCATAAAGTACATTTAACATAAACTAATTCAATAGATAAAACAATGAAAGAAGATAAATGAAGAAATTGAATATAACATGACAAAACGATGACAAGAAGAGAGCACTATGACAACAGAAGAAGAAGATAAATCGATCTAGATCTAGTAGTGATGTCAGAAAAGAAAAGGAATGGTAAAGTTGCTAGGAATGAGTGAAAGGCTTGAAATTAGTTTTTTTTTCATTTATATAGTCTAGTTTTAGACCCAACCATCTATAAAATCCAAAAGATTAAAAGAAAAAGTTAAAAATCAATCCAAAATTTAGTCAATTCGAGATTAAGCTTGTTGACTTGAAGTGGTATTAGGTCCGAGCTTATTTGTCATCCCTATTAATAAGTCCTAGAATCTTTTTAGAGTTTCAAATCTATTAAAAACACATTTCTAAATAAGACAACTTATGTTATTTCCAAAACACTATAAAATTGCACATTCATATATATATATATATATAAGTCATACATAATTATCTCTTTGGGTTGAGCCCATTAACTTCAGATTGTATCAAACCTAGAGCTTATTTATCATCTCTATTAATAAATCTTAGAATTATTTTGGGGTTCGAATCCATCAAAAATAAATATCTAGATTAGATAATCTATTTTTTCCTAAAACCATTTAAAATTTTATAATTCACACACAATAATCTCTACTTTAATGAATATATTGTATTCAACTAACAAACTTTGAAAAACATCTTTAAAATTATACGTCCATATCTACAAATCACACTAAACATGTACTTAAATAACCAATGACACATCACACATGCCCTTAAATGTTACTCTACTTTTTTGTCAATCGTGTTAATCATTATTAATAAGCCCAATTTAACTCTATCTTAACCATTCCAAAAAAAAAAACTCTAATCTTAAAAGACGTGCACGATGAGAATAATATATGAACAAATTTTTGTTGGTAAAAGTACAATTACATTTCTATTTTTGGAGTTTAATGTTTATAAAACATTATTAGCAACAAAATCTAAAGTCCACATAAGTGAAATATAAAATTATTAATAATATTTTATAAGAAGTATTCTTTATTGTGTATCTTTATTAGAAAAAAGGATCTTATCTTATAAATTTTTAGAAAATTCTTGTAAACACTCACCAACCTAAACTTGACGGGCAATGAAAGCTACGTATGCGTTAAAACTAATTGATTTTAAGAAATTTATATAGCTCCTTACCAATACACGTATAATATTGTTAGATATGTACCATAGACGCCCGCTCAGTATAGCTCAGTTGGTTCTGGAGGGGCAGATTTACTCCAAGGTGTAAGGTTCGAATCCCACGGTTTACAATGTGGGAGCAACATTCTTGAGTCCCATGTAGGCTTGTGAGTTGCTCACCTTTCCCTTAGCGAGCCGCTGAGTACCTTATTTACATCCTTACAGTTGCTTCATCGGGCCGGAGTGTGGGGGGCCCTTTGAGTTGGGGATTCAACTTTTTTGCTCCGGACCACAGACTATCGGCCTATCTTAGGCTAAACGCGTGGCAAAAGGTGTGGGCTGGTACTAGTAGCTGACTTTTTTGTCAGAGTCACCAAAATATGAATCAACTTCTTCGCTCGTGTCTAGTTTGGAAGTTAATAGTATTAACAGAAAAAATTTAGTTCTATCAATCCAATATCATCACCAGGTGATTACGTTAAGATGGTCGTTAACCTCTTTTCAACCTTGTATATAACTCAGCCCATAAAGGCTATAAGTCCAGTACTCAACTTGGACTATGATAAACTGGACATTTCGTATCTTGAGCACAGGAAAAATATCGTCGTTTCCTCTCTGTGTTGGCGTTTTATTCAGTAGATAGAATGGATTTATTCCTTCAAGTAGCAGTTCCAAGTGTTCTTCATTGTTTCATGATCTGTATCCATGTATGGCGAACTGTTATATTGCATGAGGCTGAATTACAAACGAAGCATCTCAATGAAATCCTGAAATTGCAAATCCATGGTTACTCAAAGCACAGCAGGTTAGAAACCAAGCTTAAGAGGAAAACTTTACTGAAAGAGTAGATTCATTGCAAACGCTCTAAAACAATGAAAGCCTGTCACACAAGCTGCAGGTTTTTGAGCACAGAAAAACACTGGGGCGGTAGCCCAAGTTTCTTGTGGATGATAGAGAAACAGAATCGATTTGAAGACAGGAGCTTAGTCGAAAAACATCAATCTGTTAGGATTAAATGCCTCCACAAAAGCAGCATTCCTCTCTCACTTCAATTTTAAGAATTCCCCACCCCCGTCAATTTTCTTCCCAGCGAATAAATTGGCCAAATTTGGCACTACCTTTTTCTTCTTCTTCTTGATAGTGACTGTTGATCGGGGAGTTGTTCGAATGGCTGGAGAGCCCGAATTTCGAACCTTTGTTCGTCTAGACGGTGTCAAATTGGCATAATCTCTAGAGGAACTTCTGGGAAACGCCAGTTGCACGTTCTCTGCACCTGTGCTTTTCTCATGCTTTTGTCTCCTGAATTTTAGCTCTCCCTCTACCACCTTCTTAGCAGATAGTGACCTTGCAGTTCTATATACCTCTTTCTCTTCCTCCAATCTCATTTCCCTTATTTCTCTTTCGTCCATTTCTATTTTCATCAAGGTCTCCTTCTCGCTGGCTTTCAATGCTTCAATCCAGGCCTGAGCTGCTGCAACCTTTTTGTCTGCAATTTCTTCAGCCCTAACAGCACTTCCTGTTAGATAGTCATATTCGAACTTTGAGATAGTGATTGAGGAATTATGTCGAGAGACGGAAGCTCTGGATTGCATTGTACTCTCAATTAGGCTTTTCAATTTGTCAAGAGCTAAAGCCTCTGATGCCTTGGCCGCTTCGAGCTCCTGCATTGAAACCTGCAGTCTTTCCTCACTCAAGTCAATTTCGGACTCAGTTTTTAGGATTTCAGCCTTGATAGTGGCAGTTTCTTCACTTACAAGCGCCTTCTCTTTCTTTGCAACCTCTGCTTCTGTCTTTAGTTGTTCAAGGGTAAGCGACAGATTGGACACAACTGATTTAGCCTTCTCTTCAGCTGCAGTTGCGGCTTCTAGTTTAGATTTGGCTCTTAGCAACTTGGAATTCAGATTTTGAACAGTTAGGTCTGCTTTTTCTTCTGTCTTCTTCAGTCGCGCTGTTTCTTCCGAGACATGCTTCAGCTCATCCCTTATGGTATCCATTGAGGCCATGAATTGAAAACTCTCTTCTCGAGTTGATATCAATTCCTTCTTCGTTGCATTCAATTCTTCTGTAATTGACCTTAGCAAAGGGGAACCTTCCCAATCCTCCCAGTGCCTAAAATTTTCTCCAGAATGCTTCAAGCTGTCAATTCTTTTCACCTTTTTCTCCATCTCCTTAGCATGCTTTAGTTCATTCTGAAGTACATTCACATCAGACAAAGTAACAATCAACCTGGATTCGTCGTCTTTGGCCTGATCAATCTCCTCGATAGTATCTCTAATTCTCCTTTTTGTCTCCTCGATTGCAGCTGAAACTTCATGAACTTCCTTCTCACTTTGAGCCTTAATTTCTTCATACTCTTTTGATGCCTCGATGCGAGCCAATTCCACTAGTACTTGCTCTTCATTTACCTCTTCTATCTCCTTCCTAAGCACTTCCACAGAGCTCAGATTGGAAGATAACTTGGAGCTGGAGGCTTCCATCTCCTTCTCTGCCTGCATCTTCTCTTCCTTAACAGAAGCCACATCAAGCTTCAGCTTGCACAATTCTTGCTTTACATATTCCAATTCTCTAACCACTTCTGCATATCCGTGACCTTCAGCATTCCCCTCAAACAATGTCTTACCTTTCATCTTACTTGACTTCTTTATCCTCTCCATGTCTCTCACTTCTGATTTCACCTTTGAGTTGGACTCCTCAATTTGTTGAGCTAGACCGTTCACAGCGTTTTTGCCCTCTAACAGCTCGGATTCTGCATCAGCCTTCACTGATTCTGCAGCTTTCCTACTCTCTCTATACTTAACCACGTCTCGCTTGGCCCTGTGCAGCTCTTTGGTTCTTGAATTTGACTTCTACATGAATCAGCAATAGAGAGTTTAAACACAAGGACTACAAACTAACATAACTGAAAAATTTTAAGAAAATGCAGTCGGGGGGTTTGGTCTGACGATAATAACATACCTCAGCCATACCCATCTGAGCTTTCTTCATCGCAGGACTATGTTCAAGGATTCTTTCTCCATACATATTAATGGCTGCTTTTACTGACCCAATTCTTTTACGATCCTCAAAAGCTTTTCGATCCATTTTATGCACAACCTGTTACATAAACAAATAAACCACAGTACAGACAAGCTAAAACTCAGGTAAGCATCCAAAAACCGGAAGCTGGGTGTGATTGTTTTTGGACAAGAAAGACTGCAGTGTCGACAATATTAGCTACCAAATGAAAAGGTCCTGATGGAAATATTTAAACTTCAAGAACAACAAAGGAATATTCCCATGAAAACTTACCTGGGAATTCCGGTTTTAATAAAACCAATTTCTTTTCACGAAAAAGAACGTAGCTGCTTAGTCCATACGTAGTATGTCAGGAGCAGAGCTCCAGGAAAGAAGCATCTAACAGAACTGAAGTCCTCCAGTTCAAAGAGCCTTTATCTGCAAAGAGTGTGGAAAAAAAAAGGCCGTAATCGAGAGGAAGAGGAATCATAGTCCTGATGATTGGTTGGTATTGGAAGAATCGCTGCCTCCACCTGATTATTACTATTTATTTTTCTTGATAGGGACCACCTATTTGTTTATTTTCAGCAATACCAAAAAAAAGAATGGAAGGGAATTGGATTCCACTTTTTGGTTAATTTGCAAGTTTGATTAGTAACTTGATTACAAACAACATTTAAACACCTAAGAAATTATCAACTTACAAGTATTCTGATAAATTCAAAGTATTTTGTACTCAAACTCATCCAGTTATATTTGTCATTATCACTACAGATGATAGTCGTTGTGATTAAGTTTGATGTTAATATTTTTAGTCCATCTAAATATATTTGTATGATAAGTGCATAAGATTTTCTTAGTGTTACATAAAAATGAAGCGATTTTCTAGGTTTTCCATGAAGAGGTTTCTAATAAATACGGTGAAAGGTGATTTCAGTGTTGACATCAATAAAATTTAGAAATGTAGTCTTTTTAAATCATTTATTTGAATCATAAATTAGATGCTTCAACTGATAATAATATAGTTATATATTTGAATTTAAGATGAAATTTTGAATTGTACGATACAAAAAATGTTGTTTTCTTTCCATGGTTTGTTTAACAAAAAAGAGTTAATTAAAGAAATATTTTCAAAAAATTATATATTTTGAATTCACTCTTTTGTAAGCTGATTTGTGGTTGATTATTGTAATGTCACTCCACCTTTTGTGAAATTGATACTCAACATTTTGATGTTAGGTTACAGTTTAAGTCAAGAAAAGGGATTTAAAAAATCAATGAATATTGAATATAAAAGTATTAAAAAGAACTTTATAGAGCGAAAACATTTCCTTCTTATTTCATATTAAATACTTCAATTATTAATATGTATACATTTAAATTTTGTTTTGAGCTTGAATAAAAAATAAAAATTCTAACTTTGATTTTTTAAGGTGGATTAAAGTGAGCAATTGAGCTAAATAAAATTTGAAATATTTAACTGAGATAACCTTAATATTTTAATTTATCAAAATTTGTACACTAATGATATCATTTATCTTTTTGTGAATAAATGGATAGAAAGAAGTATCCAATAAAATTATTAAAATTTTCATTCCATAGATATTTGAGAGTATCTCGTATTTATATTAAAGTTAAAGTTCCATAAATAAGATTCATTGAACATAGATTTATTACTTTACTGAAACGATTACTGATGTAATTCACATACAATACCTTTCAAATGAAAAAAAAAAAATAGAGGCAGCGCCTATTTGACATTTTCATTCCTATGAAATTCTAAAGCAAGTATTATAAGTAAAATGTACAATATATGCAATGTCTACCCTTATATATTCTATAGCATATATTAAACTAGTGATTATAGAAGCATACAGAACTCACTACATAATTGGTTTCTCCTCCTCAGTAGAAGGACTTGTTCACTACTCAGTCTGAAGTGATTAGCAAAACAGGGTTAAGTGGTTTATTTTGATCCATGCAAAACCTTTGAATTATCTTCTCAATATACTTCTCTTAAGACAACCACAACTTTCTAACTTTTCTTGTCTCGCATAATCCTCGTTCTAAGGACCTGTTTTGTGTCCCAATTCGTTTATTGCAAAAGACTTGCTTAACTGCTTCTTCAACTCATTTATCATGGAAACATTCTTGTCAACGATCAGCATATTATCCACATATAACAAAATGATGACAAAACTACCATCAAAAATTCTTGTAAGAATACACAATGGTCAGTAAATGTCTTTCTATCTCCTTATATACACAAATGTCAGCAAAAGTCTTTCTATGTCCTTATATCCCCATACCTGACTCAAACTTCTTGTATCATTGTCTTGGTGATTGCTTTAAACCGTACAAGCTCTTTTATAGAACACAAACATAGTCTTCTTTAGCCTTTACAACTCTCTTACCCTTTCAATAATTTTGTCAAATAAAAGG
The DNA here is from genome assembly GCA_026284465.1 of Erythroxylum citrifolium. Taxonomy (NCBI): domain Eukaryota; kingdom Viridiplantae; phylum Streptophyta; class Magnoliopsida; order Malpighiales; family Erythroxylaceae; genus Erythroxylum; species Erythroxylum citrifolium. The sequence continues at coordinate 31,403,345 of JANKOE010000002.1, read as the reverse complement.
TATGATTCTCATATAAGGACTTCATCTCATATTGCATGGCTTTAATCCACTCCTTTCTCTGCTCATCTTTTATGGCTTCTTAAAAACTTTATGGTTCGTAGCTTCTTGCAAAGTTCAATTCATACTCATCAAAAGAATACCAAGTGGAAGGTTATTTATTTCTAGACCCTCTTTGCAATTGTAAAGGAGCAGGAATTTCTGGTGTTGGAATTGGACGCTCCTCTTCATTTTCTTGTATATAAACATCCACAAAATCCTTCTGCTCATCTTGTTGTTGTTTATTTCCAGTTTGTTCAAGCACTATGAGTGGAGATACTATCTCAGTATCAACTAGATCATTAGCCTCTAAACTTGTCTCCTCAATTTTTGTAATATCTTATATGGTCTGATCTTCCACAAACACAACATCTCAACTTCTAGCAAGCTTCTTCTTAACGGGATCATAAAACTTGTAACCAAGTTCATCTTGACCATAACCAATAAACACACATTGCCTTGTATTGGAGTCCAACTGTAACATCCCAGATCACCAGCTTACAGATATTGCCCGCTTTGAGCCTTGGCCGAGCCAAGCCCTCACGGTTTTGCTTTTCCCAAGGCCTTCCTAGGAGGTCACCTATCCCAGAACTACTCTCACCCAAGCACATTTAACATCGGAGTTCCGATGGGATCTAATGTGTTGGGCCATGGAAAACGCGTCTGTAAGGGAGAGGTATCTGTACCCTTATAAGGCGTACTTCGTTCCTCTCTCCAACTGATGTGGGATCTCACATTCTCCACCCCCTTAGGGCCCAGCCCTCTTTGGGGTCCGGCCTAGCTGGCACAAAGGTTCAGGTACTGGCTCTGATACCACTGTAACTGCCCAGATCACCCGCTCACAGATGTTGTTCGCTTTGAGCCTTGGCCCAGCCAAGCCCTTACGATTTTGCTTTTCCCGAGGGCTTCCCAGGAGGTCACTCATCCCAGAACTACTCTCACCCAAGCACATTTAGTTTTGGAGTTTCGATGGGATCCGGTGTGTTGGGCCGTGAAAAACGCGTCTATGGTGGAGAGGTATCTATACCCTTATAAGGCATACTTCGTTCCTCTCTCCAACTGATGTGGGATCTCATATTCTCCACCCCCTTAGGGGCCAGCCCTCTTTGGGGTCCAGCCTAATTGGCACAACGGTTCAGGTACCGGCTTTGATAGCACTTGTAACATCCCATATCATCTGCTTACAGATATTGTCCGCTTTGGGCCTTGGCCCAACCAAGCCCTCAAGGTTTTGCTTTTCCCGAGGCCTTCTCATGAGGTCACCCATCCCAAAACTACTCTCACCTAAGCACATTTAACATCGGAGTTCCGATGGGATCCAGTGCGTTGGGCCATAGAAAACGCGTCTGTAAGGGAGAGGTATCCATACCCTTATAAGGCATACTTTGTTCCCCTCTTCAACCGATGTGAGATCTCACACCAACTTTGAGCTTTTGTCTTGAAGAATATGCACAAATGTCTTGCATCCAGAAACTCGCAAATGATCATAGGAAACTTCTTTTCCTAACCATACTTTCTTTGGTACATCAAACTTTAGAGGAAAACTTTGTGACTTGTTCAAAGCATGAACAACATTGCTCAAAACTTCTGCTCAAAACTTCTTTGGCCCCTTTGCATGTGAAAACAATAATTTGATCCGTTCCATGATTGTCTTATCCATTCTCTCAGTTAAACCATTCAAATGAGGAGTCTTTGGTTGTGTTAATTGGTGCTAAATATCTTGCTCCCTGGAGTACCTTTCTAGGTCTCCAGTGTACTCACTTCTATTATTTGACTTCAATTGATTCAATTTCTTCCCAGTCTCTCTCTCAACTTGGGCTTAAAATTGCTTGAATATATCTATAACTTAATTATTGGGTATCAAGGTGTACACCCACAACTTCCTTGAGTAATCATCAATGAAGGTAACAAAGTAATAAGCACCACCAAGCAATCTGGTCTTCATCGGATCATATACATCAAAGTGTATCGACTCTAACACTCATGGCTTCCTTGGCTTGAAAGTAACATTAAAAGCAACTATGGTTTGTTTTCTTGCCAAACAATGAGCACATCTCCTCAATTGTACATTACTTAGCCCAGCTAAGCTATTTTTCTTGACCAATATTGATATTGTTTACTCACTTATATGACTGAGCCTCTTGTGCCACACCTTAACAATTTCAACACTTTCTACCATTGCTAATCTTGGCCTGTATTAAGTATAATACTAAGCACTTCTTACCTCAAGCCACTATAAGAGATCCCTTCGTAAGCTTCCACTTTCAATTTTCGAAAGTATTACAATATCCTTCATTATTAAGCAAGAAATTAAATTAAGCCTGATATCTGAAATATGTTTCATATTCTTCATAATTAATCTGCTACCATTGTTGGTTTCTAGTCAGACATCACTAACACCAACAATCTTTGCATTGCTATTGTTGCACATTTTGACAACTCTAAAATCACCTATTGCATAATTCACAAACAACTAGCTTCGAGCTGTAGCATGAGAGGAAGCACCAGTGTCAATAACCCAACTAATCTCGTGAATTGTCATATTGATCATGTCAACATTATAAAGGATAAGAAAATCTTGCTCAGCTGTAATGGCAATTCTCTCATTACTACTATCATCAACTTTCTTGGCTTCATGCTCTTTGCCTTTCTAGTTCTCTCTTTTCCATTTTCGGAAGAATTTCTTCATATACCCTTTTTTGTAATAGTAATGGCACTCAACGTTGGCATATTTATTGGACTTTTGTCACTATATCACAAACTCTTACTCTAACTCCTCCCTCTTGTGACTGTATTGTAAAAAGTCTGATTGTGAAGATGAATTACTTTGTCATCTACACCTTATCTCTTTATTCACGATACCACTATTAACATAGTCTAATCATACTATACCATACGGAAAAAATTGTCAAAGTAATCTTTAAAGTCCCCTAAGGCTCTGGCAAGGAAATAAGCATCATTATGCCAAGAACCTCATCATCAAACTTGATGTTCAAACTTGCTCCCTGATCCACAAGCTTTTGGAATTCATTCATGGTCAACTATAGCTGTACCTTCACAGTATCTCAACTACTTTAGCTTAGCCAAGTAAAACAACTTACTGGTGCCATAATTTAAAGCATATAATTGTTCAAGCTTAAACCATAGGGTCTTAGCATGTTTTTCATTGCAAACGTGATTATAAACATTATCTTCAACAAAATTTCGAATAAAACTGCATACCAATTCATGGTCGAATTCTCATTCTTCATCTAACTTACCTTTAGGTTTTTCTTCGTAGCAAATACTAGCAAATGCAACTTAATAACAAAAAAAGATCTTTCATCTTGTTTCTCCATATGTGATAATTTGTGTCATTTAATTTAGCAAAACTTCTAAAATCTACCCTCCACAGCTTAACATAGCAATAACCAAACCTCACTCTAATACCAGTTGTTGGCTTATGGGGGAGAAATTAAGTGCACGATCAAATAATATAAAATTTTAATCTTCTTGTCTTTGTTTTAATTATAGAGAAAAATAATAAATAAAATTGTGAAATAAAAGCACCGAATTTTTATATGGAAAACCATCTCAAGGTGAGGAGTAAAATCACGGGCATAAGCAATATCTCTTCCACTATTGAAAATAATGATGCAACAAAATTGTTAGTGTTGGACCCCAAATTGTTCTTGGAAGTTATAACTATTATATATGAAGTGTTGGAGGTTAAAAAGTTGGAAAATGTTACATTGAATATGCTTCGGTATTTTGGCCATAAATTTTTCTCTAGTTATCGAAATAAGACGATTCTTGATTTGAAATTAAACTAGAGAAATAGAGCTACAATTTATCTGTTGGACTCAAGTTCTAATTTAGTCTCTAAGGGTTTCAATTTTTG
>JANKOE010000002.1:31330623-31347478 GCA_026284465.1 Erythroxylum citrifolium | reverse complement strand
GAGTTTGGGACTTGAATTCATCGGTGACTCTAGTAGTCTACCAAAATCCGAAGACTAGCAAACAGCAAATCGATCCATCATTTCCGCATTAAGGTAAGTCCTTATAATTCTACATTAGTGATGATCATTAAGGTATATGCAGTATTTGAAGAATAAGTGTTGACGTAAGTTGAAATTGTTTGTTATTAAATGTGAGATTAATATAGTTTTATTTATTATCAGAAGTATGTTTTAATCTTTAATACTTTCACTAAAATTTAAATAAGACTTTAATATTTGTTAATCTTTTACAAACTATGTAATTCAACATTAATTAACAAAATTTTAAAATTTTATTCATCTTACTTATTTACACTATTTTTAAAGTTAAGAACCTGCATTATGAACTCTTAAATTGTTTAAAACCCTAAATTTGATTTTCATGCCGTTGCAAAAAAGGGCCTTTTTTGTTTAGAAACACTCTCATGAAATTACGTTGCAAAAAAACTTTCTAATGCTCGTTACTCGGCGTCAGGCCAAATCCATTAAGATTTGAGGTCTTCCGGTTCTCCGTTTGTAGTTGTATGCTGTGATTGAGGAAATCAAGAGATTCTCACTAAAACATATAAAAAAAAGCTTATTGTAATTTATGAATGGATGTCTCGTGTCCTTAGAACTTGGTAGCATTCCTTTCTTCTTTTTTTCTACATATTGGATGGAGTGGATATTCTATGAATTAATATCTGAGAAATCTGTCGAGTTCTTGCTTTTCTAGATCCGTAGATAGTATATTGATCTGAAGAGCATTGGAATACTAGGCTTTGCTTGCGCATTTGCAGAAGAAACTGCCAGACCATTCAGCTATTTTGTCTTACCAATCTATTCGGTTAGTTTTTTGTTGAATGCAACGAGCATGATTTGGCTGTGTGCAGGCTGTGATATGAATATAATAGAAGAGGAGGAAACTAAGCCTGTATGTTAGAACACATAATTAATTCCTTTACTTTGTATTATTCTTTCTGTACATACTGTACCATTATAATACATGTGTAAGGCTAAGCCACTCTCGCTCTCTAACATGCAACGAATTCTATTATTCACAACTAATATATATGAAAAGCTTGAGCACCCTTCGGTGTGCCTATCATTCCATTCATTGTGTAGTCTTTCTAACTTGGTATTAAAGCTTTTCATTCTTCAAATGGCTTCCTCTTCAGTAGCATCTTCCACACCTTTTGCTACTTCTATCCCATCTACCCACACCTCCAAAACATATTCTTTGTTTAATTCTTCCAGCTAAACAACCTCTATCAAGCTGGATAGAGGAAACTATCTCGTATGGGAATTAGTTGTCCTACCACTTATCGAAGGAAACCTCCTTGAGTCACATATCAATGGCTTAGCTTTGATGTCCTCTTGATACATCTCTAAAGGAGCATAAATGACTCCAATACTTGTTTTGGGTACAAGTTGAAAACCACTTTAACAAAAATCAAAACAATACAGTGTGACAATGGAACTGAATACATACCCTTCATAAGTATTGCACAAGCAGCAGGAATTGAAATGAGGTTCACCTACCGTTATACTTATGCACAAAATGGGAGAGCAGGACGCAAACATCGACATATTGTTGAGATGGGTTTAACGTTACTAGCTCAAGCACAGTTACCCCTCACATACTAGGTAGATTCTTTTCAAATGGTTGTTTATCTCATCAACCGGTTACCAACACCTACGCTTGAAGGATTAACTCCTCCGTTTCAGCTCTATGGCACAGAACCTGATTATAAAACACTATAGCCTTTTAGATGTGCATGTTATCCTTGTCTAAAACCATACAATGAGCATAAGTTCCAATTCCATAGTCAGAAATGCGTTTATCTTGGACCTGCTCCTCAACACAAGGGATCCAAGTGTCTCAGCTCCTCAGGAAAATTATAAATATCAAGACATGTTGTGTTTGATGCTTCACTTTTTCCATGCACTACAGGATTCCTAAATCGATGAATGGCATCTACCAAGAATGAATACACTATCCCTTTGATTATCACTCCAAATAGAGAAAACACATGTAATCTCGAGAGCAGTAACGTTATAGAAGCTCTAAACAACATCAAAGAACAAGTTGGCTGAATGAACAATTCTCCAACAGCTATAATCTCCTCACATGAGCCTCATTTATCAAGTCACAGGTCTTGTTCAACAGATGGATTGAGCTTAAGAGGGCAAAACAGAAGTGAAAAGGAAACAAGAACAATCCAAACAAACACACATCCAATGATCAAACGAGCAAAGGACAATATATACAAAGACAAACATCCATTTGTTGGGTTACTTCACTCAAAAAAATATGTCCATTTAGCTCAGCTCACAGAACCTCGAAATGTCACAGATGCCTTGGCCTCATTACACTAGAAACAAACCATGACTGATGAATTCACTGCCCTTCAGTGAAATAAGACATGGATCCTTGTTCCCTACACCGGTACACAGAAGCAGGTTAACTGCCAATGGGTTTTCAAAAATAAACTTAAACCAGACGGCTCCATTCTCAAGCACAAAGCCAAGCTTATCGCAAAAGGATTTTAGCAAACACTAGGAATTGATTACGGAGAAACATTCAGCCCTGTATTAAAACCAATAACAATATGAATTGTTCTCACCATTGCTGTCACCTACGACTGGGAAATTCGACAATTGAACATTAATAATGCGTTCCTCAATGGTTTTCTTCAAGAAAATGTTTACATGTGCCAATTGAAAGGCTTCTGTGATCGTCGACATCCAAATCATGTGTGCAAACTGATAAAAGCGATTTACAGACTCAAACAAGCACCTCTTGCTTAGTTCGATCAACTACAGCTGACATTATTGAGCAGGGGATTTCAGAATGCTAAAAGTGAATTATCACTTTTCTTCCTATGAATGACGAAGCTCACAGTTTTTATTCTCATATACGTCGATGATATACTACTCACCGGTAATGATCCTAGCCACTTAAAGTCTCTAGTTCTGAATCTGAACAATTTATTTTCCCTGAAGGATCTTAGTCCCATATACTCTTTTTTTGGAATTGAAATTTGCAGAGACAATGTGGGCATTCATTTGAGTCACGCTAAGTATACCTTCGATATCTTGAAAAACTTTAACATGATGAACTATGCACCAGTACCAACTTCAATGGTCACTGGATGTCAATTTACAAAAAATGATGGAATACCCATACAAGATCCATCTCTCTACCGTCAAGATATTGGGTCTCTTCAGTATCTCACCACCACCAGACCTGATATAGCTTACTCAGTGAATAAACTTAGCCAGTTTCTATCTCAGCCCACTAACACTAACACTCACTTTCAAGGAGTAAAACATATTCTCAGATATCTTAAAGGTACTTGTCATCTGGGTCTACGTATCAAGCCATTCAAATTTCTTCAGGTGACTGCATTTATTGATGTAGGTTGGGCCACAGACGTCGATGATTGAAAATCCATGGTTGGTGTTTATGTATATCTTGGAAATACGTTGGTTTCTTAGAGCTCTGGTAAACAAAGAGCTGCTTCTCGCTCAAGCACGGAGTCTAAATATCAAGCTCTAGCAGATGGTGCAGCTGAGGTTCAGTGGATATGTTCATTACTGTCTGAACTTGGATTGTTTTTACAACAACCGTCTATGATATGGTGTGACAATCTAAGTGCTCGTGCTCTTGCCTCCAATCCAATTCAGCATACACTAAGTAAACATATAGAGATCGACATCCATTTTATTTGTGATCTCATGCTTTCAGGTTTCATCAACGTTCACTATATACCTTCATCTCATCAAGTAGCAGATTGCTTCACTAAGGCGCTAACTCATTCTCTGTTTGTTTAAAACTGCAACAAACTCAAACTGACTTCAGCACCCTCTCAATTGAGGGGGAATGTTAGAACGCAGAATTAATTCCTTTACTTTGTATTATTCTTTCTGAACATAATATACCATTACAATACACGTGTAGGGATAAGCCACTCTCCCTCTCTGACATGTAACGAATTATGTTATTCACAACTAATATATATGAAAAGCATGAGCACACACTTCGGTGTGCCTATTATTTTATTCATTGCGTAGTATTTCTAACTATGTCCATATAATATAGTGCAAAACTAGATATATGCTCATCAAAGGTTGGATAATTTTACACTCTCCTTTCTGTGCTTGTTTATACTTGGACATTAAACCCTTATGAATACCACTTATTGTTGATATAAATTACAGGTAGTCCTAGGGTTAAAGGTTATGGGGAGAAAACATGACAATGATGATTTGGAACATGAGTTTGATTATGGGCTAGATGGCATAAGACAAGACAAAGTTTTAAAATCTATTAAGATTGTATAAATTTTATGAATTAGTTAAATACTAAATTAAAAACATATTATTTTTAAATTGTCCTCACATTTCAATAAATAAATATTTAATTAACTAAAAATTATTATATTTTACTAAATTAATAAATTGAATATGTCGAATCTAATTAGTCATTGTATTTATTATAATTCAAAAATTCAATCTAAACATTTAGATGTAATAAGACAAATTAGAGATGAAGTCTAACTAAATTAAATTTTAAAGAAAAACAAGTGACAATAGAATCATATTTTTAACTTTAACATAATATTAATTTATGATATGAATGAATTATATAATAAGTTTTTAATATTTTATTAATTTATCAAAATTACTAATTTAACCTATTAACTCAAATTCAAATTGTAAAATAATCATATAATAAAAATTATTAATTTATAGACGTTTAATAGGTGAAGTTTATAAATTTGTGGGATGGGAATTCTTGGTGAAATTGTATTAGAGCTAAGATGTCTGTGAAAGAGGTTTTATATATTTAAACCAACTTTGGAAGAGGTTATTGTTGGATATTTTTATATTTTCTACAGGGTTGGACAACGATTAATTGCATTTTATTGATTATCAATAACTTCTTAGTTAAGTTATAGATTTTGATCCGAATAAAAATAATAAAGTGGCCTAATAAATGATCCAAGTCACTAAACCGAAGATTAGGAAGAAAATGGATCCTAATCAGTATGGACTGGACCCATATTGGGCCTGTAATGGGGAAGCCTGATATAGATGTTATATAAAGAGGTTAAGGTCTCTTATAATTGCCATGTCATTCGTGCACATAAAATTACTTTGACCTATTCAGAGGTTCACGTTTTGAAAAAACTGTAGAAAGACTTTAACGCGTCTCGGTGAACAGTTTATGTGAAGGCGGCGGTGGATTCGCTCTTTTTTGACTTTAGAAAACACACTTGAAGTTATGAAACCAAAATTAGGAATTTTTAGTATTTCTTCATGAATTTCCCTTTCACATTTGATGCGGGATACCTAACTAAGGTCTCGTTATATATTACATATGGTATCAGAGCAATGACTTGATCGAGTGGTTAAACACAAAGATTTTTCGGTTTTCTTCATAAGGTTCCCGCAGAGTTAACTTCTATTTTTCATTTTTTCTTGCTCATTATTGCATAAAAGTAGTATGATTGTGTTTAGCCTTGAAAAATGGGACAAAAATGAACCTTGGAGCTTGAAAAATCGGACCGAAACTTGCCAAAAATCACCTTGACAGTCAGAAGCAATGGTGAATAGTTAGGCTCTTGTGGTACAAACGCCCGATGAGTGAACAGTACCTCCTGTAGGTAATCATGTTGCTTTCATGATGCAGGGGTTTATATCCAGGATAGGGCCAAATTAAGGTAAGGAGAAACTGATGGTTGACAACAATGAAGAAGCGGGTGTAATATCTATTAGGGATGTATGTACTGAACCTTATTGCAAGGTTCATTTTGGTTTTACACGAAACATTTTATATATGATCTCTGTGTCAATTTTGGACAAAGAAGGTTAACGTTGTGTATTTAATGCTTCTGTTGTATAGTTGTTGTTTAATGTAAAACATTATGATATAACTTTCTTGTCATATGGTTTGTATAGAATGTGTCTTACCTTAAATTAGAAATATGCTTCTTCATATCTTTCCAAACAAGTAAAGAAAGACGACCCTGATAAAGGATAAGTCATACATGTTGTAGCATAAAGGTTTAGCCACATTTCCAAAGTTAGGGTTGAGAGATTAATTTAGGAAATCATTCTCTCAATTCTAGATTATGATCATTTGGAAACATGTGCGGATTATTGCAGGGGTAAGTTGACTAAAATAAAGGGGTACTACTTATGTTTCTGGCTTGTTGGGTCTGATATATGCAAATATTAGAAGACCTTATACAGTTGCATTGTGTAATTCTAAATGTATTATGACATTTGTTGATGATTATTTCCATTACAGTTTATGTATTCTTGCTTGAAGACTAAAGGTTGAGAACTGATTGGAAACATTCATCAAGAAGTCAAATCTGACCGTGGAGGAGAGTATCATGGCAAGCATGGTGTTTCATAATTTAAAAAGGTCCGTTTGCCAGAAATATGGAATTATTTATAATAATGAATAAGTTCACTATGTTGGATAGTCCTAAGCAAAATAGTGTGTTGCCGAACGGTGTAATTGCACCTTAAAGGACATGAAGAAGTCAATGCATAACATGACTAATCTACCTAATTATCTAAAATGATGAAAAACCCACCTTACACACATTCATGTATAAGGCTGTCCTACTGAGGTAGTATAATCAAGATAAATTGCATACTCATTCAACTTATTGCTATTTAGTTGGATATCTACCACTCTAAAAGCTACAAATTTCAGTGTAGAGAAAGAGGGACCAGAATAGTGGAATCACAAACAACTAAGTTTCTGGAATATAATGTCTATGATGATGGTGGGTCTTTTGACCCTTTGGTTGATAGTAGGTTGGATACTACAGTTACTACGTATCTGCCACTTATACATTCAAGTCTAGTGGATCAAGTTTTATGTACCATGCCTATGTAGGAATAGGATCCCATTTCTATACACACAGAGGTTCTTGGGGGGTACAAGATCTAATGCAGATGTGTAGATCTACTAGAGTGAGACAGCTTGCTATCCTATCTGATTACATATTCTATTTGGTGAAAATGACTATGATGTTAGATATGTTGTGGATCCAATTACTTGTATAAAAGTTGTTTTTAGACCTAATGCGGATTTGTGGTGGGATGCAATGAATGACGAGATGTAATCCATAAAGCATAATAAGGTATAGGAGCTTGTTGATTTGTAACAGGATTGCAAACCCGTCAATTGTAAATGAATTTGCAAGTCCTAAGGATTTCGGGATAAAGTTCAATGGCTTATGGGTTCGCTCAATTGCTTGATGGTTCACTAAAGGTTTGACTTTAAGTTACCTTCTCTCCCGTATCGTTGAAAGATACATTTTGAGTGATTATAAAAATTATACTTCATGATGATATAAAGTTAAATCAAATGGCCGTCAAAATCATTTTCCTGAATAAAGACCTTTATAAAGAGGTCTATACGGAGCAACCTAAAGGATTTCAGGATCCATGTGGAATAGACATGGTTTGCACGTTAAGCAAATCAATATATGGTTTACATCAAACCTCCTGAAAGTGATACCTTACATTTAATGAGGTTGTGACCTCTTTCGGCTTCGTGAAAAATAAAGTTAAAACATGCTTATATCACAAGGTCAGGGGGAGCAAAGTTATCTTCTTATTATTGCATGTGGATGATATATTACTCACATTGAATAACTTGACCATATTGCATGAGGTTAAGCAAATTTTGGCCACATATTCCAATATGAAGGACCTTGGTGAAGCATCTTTTGTCCTAGGCATGCAGAGTTACCAAGACAGATCTCAACACTCGTCAAGCCTCTCACAGAGTTCATATATTGAGTATGTACTACAAAGATTTAATACGAATAACTGTAAACCTGTCGTATCACCCATCTATCATAGTGTGAGATTATCTTTGGCATAGTGTCTAAAGAATAACGTAAACAAAGAGGCTATGAGAAATGTTCTTGAAACTGGTACAGTTGATATCCTAATGCATGCTTGGGTAAGTATTAGACATTGCATTTACTGTTAGATTGTTTGATCAATATCTGGCTAACTCAGGTGTAGACCACTGGAATGTAATCAAGCGAGTGTTGAGATACCTAAAGGGTACAAAGTATTATATGTTGACATATAGAAAAGTCAACAGCCTAAACTTTATAGGGAATTCAGATTCAAATTTTAGTTGTGTCTGGATGATCGAAAGTCTACTTAAGGTTACATTTTTATGTTTACAGATGGTATAATGTTGTGGAAGAGTGTCAAGTAGATACATGTGACTTCCTTGACCATACATGCAAAGTACATGCTATGGGGTTGCTTCGCAATCAGTTTGGCTCAGAAACTGGATTTTTGAGTTGTTTGTGGTTGATTCAGTGGCTAAACCCATTTGGTTGTATTGTGATAATCTTGTTGCTATGTTTTTAGTAACAACAAAGAAAATCACAAGGTCTTAGCATTTGGAGGTTAAAAATTTGACCATAAAGGAGTTGATACGAAAAGGTGACATTAAGGTTTGAAGCATTTAAAGATTGAGGAAATGTTAATCGATCCTTTAACTAAAGGACTTTGCCCACTTGTGGTTGGAAGACAAGTGTACAGTATGGGTGTATTGAAGTCATTAGACACTATTAGTTAGGGGATCATTATGCTTGCTCTATGTACATTTTTACATTTATACATTTTGATATATCTTGACAGTATCATAGTTGATCAGCAAAGATGATCGTCGTTTATCTTCAGTAATACGTGTTATCGTACATTGTCATAATCAGTATGAAAGTCTTAAGATCTATGTCAATCTTAAGCATCTTAAAAGTCAATGGGCCTATATACAGATTGATCTTAAGCCTATATCAGGCACATACAGTTTTAGTACGAATATCCATGAATTTTAATATGACATTGACGGATATAAGTTGTTAATCTCATAAAGGTTCTCTAATGTAGTTTAGCATTCAGTTAGAGAACATAAAACTTTTCTCTTATGCAGTTTAGCATTTGGTGAGAGGAAACAAGTTTTCTTTAATATTGTTTAGCATTTGATAAGAGAAAACAGGATTTCTCTAATGCAGTTTATCATATGCAATTTAGCATAAGGTTTCGAGAAATTGAGACCTACAAAAGAAGATGATATAACTTAGATCATAAAGGTATCATCTTAGTTTGTCACACTCCATTTTCCCATTCATGTTAGTGAGATATTATATATGCGTGATTGTATTGGATTTGTGTCACACATGACACATGTATTTGGTACTTTTTGATATCAAAAGCCTTGCAGGATAGAATGATGGACTTTCATTACCTTTGGATTAGATGTTTTGTTTTTGAACCTTGTTGACTAATATAGTAGCGTAGGTTAACAATTAATTATTGTCTAAAGGGGAGAATGTTTGATATTTTGACATTTTTCATAGGGTTGAACAACGATAATTACATTTTATCAATTTACAATAACTTATCAGTTAAGTTACATAATTTGATCTGGATAAAGATAATAAAGTAGCCCAATAAATGATTTAAGTCATTGGGTCGAATTCTAGGAGGAAAATGAATCCTGATCAATGTGAACCGGACCCATATCGAGCTTGTGATGGGGAAGCTCAATATGGATACTATATAAAGAGGTTAAGGTCTTCTATAGTTGCGTATGTCATTCGTAAACGTAAAGTTACTCTGACCCATTCAGAGGTTTACGCTTTGAGAAAACTATAGAAAGGCTTTAACGCGTCCCGGTGAGTAGTTCTGTGAAGGCGACAGTGGATTCGTGTTTGTTTAGACTTCGGAAAGCTCATTTGAAGTTATGGAACTAAAATCAAGTATTTTCTGCATGTTTTCGTTTATTTCCCTTTTACATTCAATCCGGGATATGTAACTATGATCCGTTATGTATTACAGTTATGTGCGTTAGTGAAGCTATTTAAGAACAACCTAAGGCCCACTAGGTTACTGTATGAAAATTGGGAGTTCTACATCGTAGTTCGATTATGGTTTAATGACACGCCATTTGGATCTATAAGATGTCTGGGTAAGACTCTAATGACTACTGTGGATGATTTGTTTAGTCTGTAGATTGCGCAGCCAGGTTAGTATTAATTTTACCCTTAATAGCATTTTTGTTGATTTATGAGTGGAATCACAAATAAGGTTATTTTCTTAATTCTAAAAATTTATGTAAAAGTTATTAAAAATTAAAATGAAAAAACTAGACGTACTATTGTTAATTATAAAAATGATTTTTAAATGGTATATTTAAAGTAAATTTCTAAAAAAATAGGCTTTAAATAAATGTGCAATTTGATTTTGAAATAGAAATATTACATAAATTTTTAAAAATATAATGGAGATACAACAACTAATTGAATGATATAGTTATTGAACATTATTTTAAATGAATGAAATTAAAATATGAAAAAATAATTTTTTAAGAGTTAGACAATAATTAACAGAAATTGAATAAAAATATTTTTATTATTTAGAAATTGCAAGATTGGACAAACATAATTATATAAGTAACAAATTAATGAATATTTCAAATATAAGTATACGTTGACCGCCAATTCAGAATATCTAACCTTAAAATCATAATGAATTAAATCTATAACTCTAAATCCTAAACTTTTAGTCATATTTAAATATATTATTTTATAGCTCTAACAATTATGCAACATAAATAAAAAAAACTTATATTGATCTTCCAACTTTTATTTCAAATGCACTTAAAGTTCTTTAACTTTAATTTTTATTAAATTGAATTTAAACTTTTAAAAATTAGTGTTTGAGCTATTTTTAACCAACCTTCAGAAATTGACCTATACATATCGTCCAAGGAAATTTTTGTAATATTACCTGAAAAACCATAAAACTAAGCACATAACCCAGCTTGAGAAAAACAAAACCCACATTAATTAAAATGCATTAAAGCTTGAAGCTGTTGATGCATTAAAAGAACATAGTTAGGTTAATGAAGGAACTCATTAAAAGAATCCAACTAGGAGGTCGAACCATCAAAGAAACCCATTAAAATTCGAAACTATACGAAAGCTTGAAATTGTCCTATTTTTCTTTGACGTTCTTGTAGGAGATTGAAGTAATATCATTACGATTCACAAGACTAAGCTTTGGGTACTTTTGACAGCAAAATTAGAAAATTTCTACGTATATTCTCGGTGATTGATGTGTTTATATAGGTTGTGCATTATATTGGTTCTGTATATCTAATTAAATTAATCACATCCTTGTTATTTATAAATAATGTATTGAAATGTAGTTCTGAGCTATAATTTGAGCCTATTCTTATCTCTTACTATGTATGTATTACATGTGTACCATATTGGTTGTGTCATAGAATCACTTCTGTTTGATATTTGAGTAGAACAAATACTTGGTAAGAAAAATAGATGATAAATCTCAAGGGTTTGTAGTTAAAGATTATATGATGAGAAGTTTTTTTTTATTTGGAGGTCAAAGTGCTTTAATGACTTCTTGGACTAATGATAATATTGGAAGAAAATGTTATGGATACTCTAATTATAAGGTAGGTAAATTGTTAATAATAAAGTAATTATTTGATAATCAATTATTTTTATTACCATATGTTTATAAGAAAGGAGATATGAATTTTTTTTATAGGTATATGAAAACTTCAGTAAAAGAGCCAAATCTATTATAAATCAATTAAATGATGAGAGTAAAAGATTGAAGGTTAAGAATAAGTAGTTAAAAGAGGAGGTTGGCATGTAAAAATTGGTAAGTGCATTAAGGGGACCTTTAAACTACATGGTGCAAAAACAAAAGTTAAACTGATATATACAATTTGTAAAATAAGAAGATGGTCAAAGTTGCTATTAACTATAGTATAGGTGCCATAATATTTGTAACTATATTTATAACTCTACTTATTAAAAATTGAAGGCTTTAACTTCATCAACTTTAGTGTTACACCATGATAATTTATTGGGAGTGCCTTAATGGATTTAACGTACACATAAAGTGATGCAGACATTTATATTATCAGCTTCCATGGTGAAGTTTGAAGTTATTTTTGAAATCGCACATACCTATCAATGTTGTATTCAATACTGATGACATATTATAGTCAGTTGTAAGTGAATAAATATAGAAACTTTGACATTTTCCCTTGTCAGGAGTTGCTCATATATAAGAGCCAAAGTGTGCTAGAAAACTCTTTACTGTCTAAAGAAAGAAGAAAGTTTAGGCATCAAAATTCTGGAATTTTAGAATAAAGTCTTACTTGTTAGAAGAATTTAGATTATGTCCACTCACACTGAATCTCTTTAGGTCAAAGAGACCCACCGTGTCATTGTGAAACATCTATCTGCCGTAATCTTCAATCCAACCTCCTTTACAAGCACTAAAACATATACAATATCTTGTAAATATCTTTTTCCTTCTACATTATTAGTACATATTCTAATTACTTATCTTGTAATTGAGTTCTTATTCTTTGCCTCCTCACTATACCTTACCAACAATCTAACAAATTTATCCACACGACTCACATTCATCATCTTGATGGAACTGCAACTGCCTTTCTCAATAAGGCCTTTAAATTGATAATCTTGATGTTTGGTTATGACTCAAATCATTTTCTTATAGTGGTGTGCTATCCATTTAGATGTCATGAGCTTGATAGTGTTAGTACTTACATATTTGTATGTAGCTTCATACTTTTGATGACAAAATCATTATCATTTCTCCTAATACTTACAAACAAGTAACCAAGGACAATATAGTTCACATCTCACCTCACTTGAAACTTATCATTTTTTTTTGTATTTCAACTCTAAACTTTTTGTAATAGAGTATTTAATAACTTCTTTCTTGAATTGCCTAGCATTTTTTAACTTCAAACCTACAATCCAAGGTGGAATAGTATATTCTAGATCATAACAAAAGTTTTTAAACTTACCTCTTAAATTACTAACAACATCATCTTCATAATAACTTATATAGTACTGACTCAAGTCATCACTCTCAATGAACTTACTCTCTTTATTAAACTCAGATCTTTTCTTTTCATCTTCATCTCCTTATTCCATTTTATGGTATTCAACAATATTATTCACAGCTTTATCTCCACCTTCATTACTAATAATTCATCTTCATTCATTTTCTTGTACTTCCTCTCTTTGTATTTTAATTTAACTGCTTGGAGCGCATCATTATTTATTTTACTTATGCATTTCAAATAAGTCAATATTTCACTCTTACTAATTTCATTTTTAACAACATAAGTAATCACACCTCATTCCTTTTCACCAATGTTTGCATCCACTTTAACATTGGCACTGTCATTATCCCTAACACCAACAATAATATAATCGGTAGTTACTTCACCACTACCTTTATTAGTTGCACAATTAATTACAACTTCACCACCAATGTTTACATACCATCAACACCATCCTTATCATCTCTAGAAGTTATATAATTACCTCTATTAGTGGTAGTGGGCACACAATCATCATCTTGCCTGACATTATAATGTTTTATTTTTTATAACCTCTATCATCCATATATTCACTCTCATAACAAACAATTCATCCTCTCTATAATCACTATTTTCTTCTTCATTAGTTGTTGGAACCATATAACTAATAATCTTATCATCCATGTTATTTATGTTTGATACTTCTTTTCATTATATACACCCTCAAAATAAGCATATACTCTTTCATGATTTAAAATGATATAAATTATGTCATTCATATTTAATCTTGACTAGCTCACCTTCTTAATTTTATTTGGTTGCTTGTAACATACTTTATCCAGCCTATCATACTAATTATGCTTAGTAATTCCCATAATACTAAACTAACATAACTTGTTTGAGTCAATACCTTCCATTAAAATTTTACTTCAATTAATGTATATAAATGAGATATCTTTATCAAGTTATCCCTTATAGTGAAACAATATTCCATTGTTAATAAAATTTCATATCCTAAACAAACTAAGAAAATGAACAGCAAGATTTCCCCACATATAGTCCATTATTTTATTTTATATTTTTAAAACACATAAGATAACAAACAATTGTTGTATAATTCTTTACACACACCTAAGTGTTAGAGTATATCATATTATCTTAACTCCATCCACAAAGTGATTCCTCCAAGTTCCTAAAAGTATAAGTCTCCCTCGTGTCATTTTCAAAACTGGCATACAAATAAACAAACCCCTTAAAACTAGTTTAATAATAAAACTAATTTCAATTAATATAACTTAATGGATGATCATTTCAGTTAATATAAGAAAACTCATTTTATTTTTTATGATTTAGGATGGAATCATTATCATATCCATATTTATGGTAAAATTTGATACATAAATATGTTTATTTTTATAGTAAATTTCATATTAATCGTTCAATAATTTTAGTTAATATAATTAAAAGCCAAAGAATTAGAAGCTTTCACATTGTTAATACCTCCATAAAAAACTTTTAAAAATGATTTTCAACTCCCAAGATAACTTACTTTAGTACGTTAAAATCACCCATAATTAACTTAAAAAAAAGCACTTATAATCAACCATACTTACATCTTTAATAACATGCAATTATATTTTTCTATAAAAATTTGTTAAGATATCTTATTAATTAATTTTGGACATTATCTATAATTGGACATAGTTGGATATATGTGGAATATCATTATGATAAGTAATCTATCCTGTGTGGGATTCTTGAAGACAAGATTGCATGAATAATAACATCCTAGTGAAGATAGGATTTATTTGGGATATGGTCATATCTTAAGAAAGATAACTTGCAAAGTTTTGGTGATTTTGGTGCTATCTTTAGCAACCTATTTCGGTGATTGTAACTACTTTGGCAGCTGGATTTTTTATGATCTGATCTATCTTGGGTAGTTACGTTTCTCTATGGTGTGTGTGAATTTTTTGGGCAGCTAAATTACTTTTTTTGGAAATATGTGCAATACATGGGTGATGTGTGCAGCTGTAATTTTGTGAGGTTTTGGTGATAAAATGCTAATCAGATTGATGGCCCCTTGTAGCTATTGTGTGTGGATTACTTACTCCTTATTCTCGGAGATTCACAGTATATTCCATTCTTTGACTTCTCACAATTTTTGTTGATGAAGCTGCATTTTTAGGGTAATGTTTTATCTTAAATGTTTCTTTTATTTGTGTTGTTATTGTTTCAATAACTTAAGATCATATTTCATATTCAATCATTGTTGCAAAATCCCCTGTTGAGGTTAGCAAGAGTTGGTAGTGTTATTGGGAGTGCAATACTTTCACGGGCAGTGAGATCAAAGGGATAGTGTCAAGGGGTAAATGGTGTCGGCTCAGTAAAGCTTTGTGTGAATTGTTGTTCTTCGATGAAACTAAGTAAGCTAGGTGAGGGCCTTACAGACATAGGCAAGGTTTGCCGAACTGTGTTACCAAATCTTGGTTATCGATTTGTTTATTGCTTGTTTAATTTTTCTGTTTATGTTTTTCTAGAAAATTAACAATTGCTAACACAGTTGCTTTGTATCAAACAACCAATATAAACAACTTAAAGCAACTAATTAAGAACAGAATTTTTGTAAAACTACATCCTTTGGGACTTTCAATTGGTATCAGAACCTAGTTCACCTTATCAAAACTTAGTACGTCAAGTTAGTGCAGATCGATGTTTTGCAATTATGGCTACAAGAGAGGGGGCATCAATCACTAGGCCACCGTTACTAGATGGCTCCAATTACCCTACTTGGAAAGTAAGGATGAGAGGATTTATTCAAGGACAAGGAAACAAAGCAAGGAATTCAGTTTTGAATGGCTGGACATATCCTATGAAGATTGATGAAAAAGATGAAGTAGTACTTAAAGATCCATCTGAATAAACAAGGGCTGAAGAAGAGGGAGCGCTCAGTAATTCTCAAGCAATGCATGCTATCTTCAATGCAGTATATGAAAGTTACTTTTCTATGATATTAGCCCATGAATTAGTAGAAGAAGTGTGGGACACTCTACAAACAATATATGAGGTATCAAAATTTGTGATAGCTTCGAAACTTCAGAAGTTGGCCACTAGATTTAAAGAGCTTAAAATGGAGGAAAGCGAAACCATTGGAGATTTTCATGAGTGGCTGCATGATATTGCAAATCAACCACATCAACTTGGGAAGAAGTATTTGAACTTGAAACTTGTCAAGAAAACTTTGAGATCATTATCTTTGAGATTCATACCGAAAATTGCAGCCATCGAAGAAGCCCATAATATCAATGAATTATCTTTGGATAAGGTAATTGGGATTCTTACAAACTTTGAGATGAATTTGTTAAGAGATAAGTATGAGAAGAATAAAGAATTGGCATTGCAAGCTAAGGATGGTAAAGTCACGAATGACTTAGGGGATGAATCCGATGGGAATGAAGATATGATGTTATTGACAAAGAATTTCAGCAAGTGGTTAAAGAAGTTGAAGAAAGATAGACTCGAGCTTAGGCAGAATGTTGGGAGTTCATCAAACAATAATTTCAAACAGCAAGCAAAAACTTAAAAGGGTGAAAGAAAGGTAAAGAAAATACAATGCCATAAATGTCAAGGCTTCAGACACGTGCAAGTGGAATGTGCTAATACTTTGAAGAAGAGAAAAGAGAAGTTGTTGGACCCCGTCTCCGAGGCCCAACATTCGGACTCACACAAGCATAGAAGACCCACACCGACAATAATACAGACCGCAAATAGGGGAAACCTCCAATAGAAAAATTTGGATTGACTTTTTAAGAAAATTTACTCCCTCTGTTCTAACGATTCTAACGCCACTGAAAACGCTCAATTTGGGTTAGAAATGAAGAAGTT
>JANKOE010000002.1:31287423-31298177 GCA_026284465.1 Erythroxylum citrifolium | reverse complement strand
GCAAGCCGTTTCCACTTAAGCCACTTGAGACCATTGTTATCTCGCCCTCCATTATGCCAAAAGAAGCTATTCATTAAGTTCTCCAATTCTTTACATGTATCAACAGGTAAGAGGAAAAGAGACATGATGTTAGTCACGGCACTTTACATATATTTGGTTTCTACATGGGAAGGCTAATTTAACTAGTTTAGTTTGTTTTGCTAGTGTGGTTGTAATAAAGAAACATCGTTGGTGGTCATCAGGTATATGAAAAATGAAGGAAATATTTAGACAAAACTTCAATTCATGAACCATCTGATTCCGAGCTGAATAGGATTCTGTTATGATATATTATAAGAGAGATTCGCTCTCAACTGAGTTGGTAGAATGTTTTCTGGAACATTAAGAGAATGGTAAGAAAATAGGGTGAAGAAGAAGAAAGATAAGATAATACAGAAGAGGAGAGAAGACAGCTAAATCACTTGTGATTTTTGATTATGTAGCATGGTCGTTACAACGGTTAATAAACAGTACGAGTAGCCTTAAGATGATGACAGTGGTCTATCTATTGTTTGATTGTTACAACCGTTATAAATACGATACGTTTCTTTTTATTTACTAAGGAAGCGGTTGATTTGTACGAGAGAATGATAATAGGAATATGAATAAATATAGTAAAAAATGGTAATGGATATTATCCTTATAATTATGATGGTTGGTTAAGAGTAAGGAATGATTATCATTACTCTTGATGGTGGTTGGTTTGTAAAAAAAATTAAGAAATAAAAATTTATTATATTTTAATTAATTAATTAATTATATTGTAATTTTTTAATACTAATTAATTAAAATATATTGTAATTAACAACTAAGAAATGAGTTTCATTCCTTTACTAAATGGAGAGCACAGAGGATTCCCCAAAAGTGAGATATCAAACTATTACCCTATAATGATAATCAATAACTAACCACTCACTTTTAATTCTTTACTCATTAACCACTTCTCAAAACCATCAACTAAGCACCCCTTAATGCTTGTTCTTCGATGTCATTCTTCTTCTTTGTTATGAATGCTGATGATGGACCACAGGCTAGAGGCAATGGGCCATCCAATGCTGATGAATCAATGGGCCAAGGTGAGCTAAGGAGAAGCCATCGAACAAGGATTCCTTCTAGAAGGTTGGCAGAATATGTGATCAATGCCACCTTAGCTTGATTGTAACGGTATTTGGTTGTAGATTGAGAGAATATAGGAGGTGTGTGAGAATGAGAATGATGTCGAAATCTTGTGTGAGCTTATTATGTTTTTCTCATCTCCAATTTCTTCCTTGTATTTTCTCATCACCTCTTCTTCGAAGTTTCAATAATACTTAACCAATTACCTCATTTTGGGTAATTGTTTACTGTCAAATTTTAGTTTACTCCAATTGGTGCTTTCATTACCCATTGGCACAGATGGCTGATGGTACGCGGTTGAAGGTGTTGGATGAGAGCATGAAGGCCATGCAGGAGTCCCAGCAATTGTTACGCTCTGATGTCGACGTTATTGCTTCTTCCTTGGAGAGTCAAAAGACTATGTTACAGGAGGTTATCGGTCGCCTTTCGGCGCTGCAAAACCAGCGACAGACAGTGGGGATGCATCAGGAGGGTAACATGCTGAATGGGTCGACATCGGGTTTAGCAGAGGGGTTGAGTATCTTCGGGCGGCACAAACCAGCCCCCGTCCAGTTAGCTCGATTTTCAGGCTCGAATCCTGAACGATGGGTGGCTTAAGCAGAGAGATATTTTGAATTTTATGCGATCAAGGAACCAGATCGAATAACGATCTCTTCTTTTTATTTGGGTGATGCAGCGGCTGACTGGTTCGATTGGTTGTCTCGCCATCATCAATTGACTGGGTGCCCGGAGTTTATGGCTGCGTTGGTGCAGCGTTTTCGTGCTCATGAGCTGGAGGAGCCCGAAGGGCTGTTGGCCAAGCTTACTCAGACATCCACGGTGGCTGAATATCGCACCAAATTTGAAACAGTTTCCAATCGGACAATGTGGCTACCTCCACAATTCTTGATCCGTTGTTTTGTTTTTGGACTTCGAGCAGACATTAAACATGCGGTTCTGATCCATCAGCCTAAAACACTAGAGGAGGCCATGAATTTGGGCCATTTACACGAGCAGCGAATTTTGTTAGAAAAGGGAGTCAACCGGCCCACCTTGGGTTCAAGCAGACCCTTATTACCCACTCCTAAAACTACAATCCCAGATGTCGTTTTACAGCCTACTCCTCTTTGTTCCATCGCCCCCAATACTTCTGGAAACAAAATAGGGTTTCGACGATTAACCCCAGCGGAGGCAGCACAAAAATGAGCCCAGGGTCTGTGTTATAGGTGCGATGAAAAATGCACTTGGGATCACAAGTGTAAATCGACACCTCAACTTCTTTTCTTTGATGAGGATGAGCCACCGGAATTTCCAGATCCTCCTCCTTCAGAGGCGGGGAACAGTGTTACGGTAGCTGAACAACTTCCGATAGACGACGGGCAGAAGCCTTCCGTTATCTCTTACAATGCGTTGGTCGGCGGTTGCTCGGTAACGATTTTGCGATTCACAGGGTCCGTTCGCGGTAAGCAAGTGCAAGTTCTATTGGATAGAGGCAGTACTCTTAACTTCGTTAAAACTTGTATTGCTGAATTTTTTAAGTTTCCGATTGAATCGACGCCTCTCTTGTCGGTAGTTGTGGGAAATGGGGAATGACTACAGTGTTCTGGTATAGCTCGACAAGTTCCGTTAACAATTCAGAATCACACGGTTTCGGTTGATTTCTATGTATTGGCTTTGGAAGGTTGGGATATGGTCTTTAGGGTTTCGTGGTTGGCCACGTTGGGACCGGTTATTACAGATTATGCCGCTTCTACTTTTGAGTTTACTAAGGATGGGAAACAAGTTGTTTGGCAAGGTAATGTTCATGCTAAGGCTTAACTTATGCATTTTAATGGCATTCGCCGACTCCTTCACACTGATGCAATTGCTGAAATGTACCATTTGGAATTGAGTCCTCATACTAAAGAATCTTCAGTTACATGTCCCTCAGATTTGTTGGCAATCCTTGATAACTTTGCAGATGTGTTTCAGCCACCTACTGGACTGCCACCCTCACGCTCACAAGATCATTCTATCAATCTTATCCCGAATAGTGCTTCGGTTTCGGTTCGCCCTTACTGCTATCCGCATTTTCAGAAGGCAGAGATCGAGAGATTAGTGTTCGATATGTTGCGATAGGGGATAATTCGGCCTAGTACCAGTCCGTTCTCTTCTCCCGTATTGTTGGTTTGTAAAAAGGATGGCACATGGCGTTTTTGTGTGGATTATCGAGCCCTTAATGCCATCGTGGTTCGAGATCGTTTTCCCATCCCTTCAATTGATGAATTGTTTGATGAATTATTCAGTGCTCAATATTTTTTGAAGTTTGATTTATTAGCAGGATATCATCAAGCTCGCATTAAGGCTGGTGATGAGGGCAAAACCGCCTTTCGGACACACGACGGTTACTATGAGTTTCTCGTTATGCCTTTCGGCTTAACAAATGCACCATCGACTTTTCAAAGGCTCATGAATGATGTGTTCAGGCCATTTCTTCGCAAATTTGTGCTTGTGTTTTTTGACGACATTTTGGTCTACAGTCTGACTTGGGGTGACCATTTGCAGCATGTCCGCACAGTTCTTGGCTTACTTCGAGACCATCAGTTGGTCGCAAAACGATCGAAATGTGTGTTTGGCCAATCATCGGTCGGTTACTTGGGCCATGTGATTTCGGGGAAAGGCGTTGCAGTCGATTCAGAGAAAATTGCCACAATTCAACAGTGGCCGACTCCGAAAACTATCAAAGATGTTCGTAGCTTCCTCAGTTTGGCAGGTTATTACCGCCAGTTCATCCCACATTATGCTTCGATTGCAGATCCTTTGACAGATCTTCTGCGTAAAGATGCATTTCATTGGGATGCCACTACTTTATCAGCCTTTGAGGAACTTAAGAAGCGATTGTGTTCCACTCCAGTGTTGAGATTACCGGACTTTTCCCGACCTTTTATGGTTGAAACGGATGTATCGGGGATTGGAATCGGTGTGATTTTATCCCAAGATCGCCACCCAATTGCATATTTTAGTTAGAAACTTTGCCCACGCATGCAACAAGCTTCCACCTACCAACGGGAGATGTTTGCTATTACACAGGCTGTGACTAAGTGGTGTCAATACTTGCTCAGTCGGAAATTCACCATCATTATGGATCAACAATCCTTACGGCGTCTCAAGGACCAAGTGATCCAAACACCGGAGCAACATAGATGGCTCGGTAAGCTTGTGGGTTTTGACTTTGATAATGTGTATCGACCGGAGAAAAATAACCTTGCAGCTGATGCGTTGTCCCGCACTTCCCTTGCTGAATTAATGGCCTGCTCGAGTCAAGAACCAGTGTTGGTTGCGGCTCTTCGCACAGCCAATCAAGTTCACCCTGAGTTACTTGAATTACAACACCATCTCCGCACTAACTCTGCTTTATACCCTGATTATGTGTTTCGCGATGGGTTATTATTTTTTCGTGGCAGGTTGGTTGTTCCATCTGATTCCGAATTAAAGCAGCAACTCTTATGGGAATTTCATGCTTCTTTGATTGGGGGTTACTCGGGGATCACTCGTGCCCTTCATCGTTTGTTGGCCAATTTTTACTGGAAGCACATGCGTTCAGACGTTAAGAACTTTGTGGCTGCTGTCAAGTTTGCCAACAAATGAAGGCATCATTTCTGCCTCCTGGAGGATTACTTCAACCTCTACCAATTCCGCAGCTGGTGTTCGAAGGTATTGCTATGGATTTTATTACCGGACTAACTATTTCTCATGGAAAGTCTGTTACTATGGTTGTGGTTGATCGCTTATCCAAGTACGACCATTTTATTGGGCTGCCGTCGACTTTTTCTAATGAGACAGTGGCTAATGTTTTTGTGACTGAGATTGTTAGATTACATGGAGTACCCGCTGAGATAGTTTCTGACCGAGACATCCGTTTTATGTCGGATTTTTTGAAAGAGTTGCATCGGTTACAAGGGACTAAGCTGGCTTTTAGCACCACCTATCACCCCCAAACGGACGGCCAAACCGAGGTACTTAATAAATGCCTTGAGATGTATTTGCGGAGCTATGTTGCGGATTTTCCTAAGGAATGGTTTCAGTTACTTCCATGGGCGGAATTTTGGTATAATACATCGTTTCAGACTTTGGCTAAGATGACGCCTTTCAAAGTGTTGTATGGTAGCACTCCACCGACTATATTGCGTTATATTCGTGACTCCTCAGGTAATCCGGTTTTAGAAGCTCAGTTGTTGCAACGTGATGAGGTTTTGGCCTTACTTAAAGCTAATCTCACCAAGGCACAGAACTACATGAAATCCTATGCTGATCGGCGTCGTAGAGATGTGGAGTTTGCAGTTGGTGAATGGGTGTATGTGAAGCTATAGCCCTATAGGCAGGGATCTGTCCGTTTGCAACGCCACCATAAATTGGGTCGTCGCTTCTTCGACCCATATCAGGTACTGCAGCGCATTGGTAAGGTCGCTTATAAATTGGACTTACCTGCCACTGCCAATATACACTCTGTTTTCCATGTTTCTTTGCTGCGAAATGTCTGGGCGTGCCGGAGTAGCAAGTTACGCCACTGGATTTGGTCAATTCCACCTCTACTTTGATATTGCAGCCTCAGTCTATTCAGGATACACGCTCTATTACTCATGTTGGTCAAGTGGTCGAACAATGTTTGGTTCGTTGGGCAGGCTTACCTGATGATGCTATGACTTGGGAAGACAAAGCACAGTTCATTAAGAGTTTTCCAACCTTCAACCTTGCGAACAAGGTTGGTTTTAATGGGGGACGTATTGTTATGAATGCTGATGATGGACCACAGGCTAGAGGCAATGGGAAGTCCAATGCTGGTGAATCAATGGGCCAAGGTGAGCTAAGGAGAAGCCATCAAGCAAGGATTCCTTCTAGAAGGTTGGCAGAATATGTGATCAATGCCACCTCAGCTTGATCGTAACGGTATTTGGTTGTAGATTGAGAGAATATAGGAGGTGTGTGAGAATGTGAATGATGTTGAAATCTTGTGTGAGGTTATTCTATTTTTCTCATCTCCAATTTCTTCCTTGTATTTTCTCATCACCTCTTCTTCGAAGTTTCAATAATACTGAACCAATTACCTCATTCTGGGTAATTGTTTACTGTCAAATTTTTGTTTACTCCATTCTTCCTTCTCTCTTGTCTGCTATGTCCTTAGATTCTTATTCATAATATCCTTCCTTCAGTAACCACCTTGTCTATCAGATTAACCCTGGCAATTCTCTTCTATAGCTCAAACTTGGTTTCCGACATGGAACTTTCCTTAGTCTCTCCCCTTGCCATTGCACCAACACCTGTGTTAGTGCTCGATATTGATGTTTGATCATTCTTCTTCCTCATATGGCCACGGGTATGTTTTCGATGCTGGTTAGTGTTAATGGTAATTATGTAAATCTTGGTACTTTGCCACCTGATCTTAATAGTGATACAGTGTGGCCCATAATCAATGTTTTAAAAATCAGATCAGATGTCAAACTGGTTAAAGAAAATGTTTAAAGTTTAAATGTTCAATCGGTATTAAACAACTATAAAACTGGTATATGATAAATAAGAAGTAAAAATTATAAGGATAAATAAAAATATAATATAAAGTAAATTACTTTATTGAAATAAAAATACACTAATAATGCCTATTAATATATAATAAAATAATAATAAACCTAATAATTTAAACTAAGATTGAATCTAACATAAATTTTTTTAAAATAAAATAAAATTAAATAATAATAATAATAATAGTAGTAGTAGTATTTCTATATTATCATTTATTTAAAGTCTCGTAAAAGTTAAAGTATATTTAAAGAAAGTCAATAAAAATGACTCTCACTTTATTCTAACTTCTTTTTTAGTGTACTTTAAATATACTTCTTTATAATTTAAATATTATTTCAACACATTCTTAAGTTATCTAAAGCAAAATTAATTATATATACTAATTAATAATTTAATTTATTAAACAAATTTATGATAAAAATAATAATTAGTTTTTAATAATAATATTTTAAAAAATTTCAACTAAAGTATAATAAGATAAATAAGAATCTAAAAATTGACAAATATAATTTATTAGTGAGATTAAATAAATTTACTATTTTTTAAGGATAAAAACAGCAGTTCATTTTAAAAAATGTTAATTAAAGTATAAAGAGATGAATAAAGAATATAAATTTTAAAAAATATAATTCGTTAGTTAAATTGTGTGAGAGACTTGAAAAGAAAAAAAATCATTAATAATTTATGAAATACGCCCGCTATATCAATGGTGCATTATGTCAAAACTCAAAACTAAAGATTGACAAAAGAAGCTACATGGGTTAGCATGTGTGGCTTCACTTGCCGAGGAGGAAGAAATTTGTGGTAGGTCTCACAATCTCAAAAAGGTGGCTGGGTTATTACTTAACCAATTTTCTAAGAAAAGTGGCTGATTTTTTAAGAAATTGGTTGGTTTTTTTTTTTATCATAAGAGTTATAAACACAAACTAGACCAAAAATCAGGTCGGTTTGTATTTATTCCGATTGAACCGAAAAGTCCGATCTAATTTTAAAATCATTAACCATAATACAGTGGAGCTAACTTCTGGTTGGCTCTTCTTTATAAGGAATGCTATTTGTATGACTGAAGTTTTATAAAAACTCACTGTCTCACTTTAGATTCACTCTTTGATGTCTTCTGATATGTTTGTTGTTTCATCCTCTATTGTGCTCTGTTAAAAAAGAATTTCACTATTTAAAGTGTTGCTTGTCTTTCCTGTAGTGCTTGGTCTATTAAAACGTTATGAAAATCTCTCGCTATGTAAGGTACATAAAGAGGTGGTGGGTAACTATAAAGAACTTCAAAGGAAGAGGTGTTTATGGCGAGATGGTGGGTTGTGCTATACCTCCACTGGACCATTGATAACTAGTTTGCCTATTTATATAGAGCATTGCTACAAAAATACTTGAAATAGGTTTCTAGTATTTTTGTTGATAGCTTCTAATTGTCCCTATGTCTGAGGATGATAAGATGCGGAGAGTTTCAAACTCATACCTTACAACCTGAACATTTCTTACCAAAAAGTGCGTAATGTGTAGCTTGAAGACATAATCTATGAATACTTAAGTAGTATCCTGGGCTATATAAGGATGTTTTATTGCCATAAAATGCGATTATTTGCTCAGCAGATCAACCAATACGTAAATGGAGAGTTTGCGTAACACTTAAAATCCATACTTATTTCTTGTCAACATCTTTCTGGTCTTAAAAGGGTCGGAGTAGTCCCGAATATGCTATTTGATCATGTTTTCTTTTCTAGCAAGTAACAAGATTCTTCACATGAATCATATGTCCTTGGACAGTTGCTTCTAATAGAATAAATTCTGCACCCTCTTGATAATGGCAGTCACACCTGAATGACCCCTTTGTGGGCTATCTTATGCGAACGATGTGATTTTCTTTCGAAGCTCCTCATCACGACTGATGACAATCCTCCCTTTCTATCTTAATAATCCATCTTTCCATTTATAGCATCCAGACTGTAGGTCTTGGTTTTCCAGTTTTCTTATAAGGTCTTAGATGGTGACGTCCTTTTTCCAACCTTCCCTGATCTCCTCCATTAAAGTTGTCTGAACATGGGATACTTTCATTGTTAATAGCTCTTGACTTGAAAGTCCGGATAAGGTATCTACCACAATGTTCTCTTTCCCTCTTTTGTATATAACTTCAAAATTATACCCTATTAGCTTAGGTAACCAATTTTGTTGAAGCAGTATAGAAATGCTTTGCTCCACTAGGCATTTCAAGCTCCAATGATGTGTTTGAATTCTCAAAAATTGCCTATTTAGATAGTGGTGCCACTATTTTTTTTTGATAATGGCTAAGAATTCCTTTTTATAGGTTGAGAATCACTGGTGTTTGGGTGGCAACACCTTCCTTAGAAAGGCTATAGGATGCCCGTCTTGTTGTAGCACTGCCTCAATTCCCTTCTTACATGCATCTACTTCCATGGTGATGGGGCGTGAAAAGTTTAGGGGAGGTAAGATTGGATTTGCCATCAACTTCCTTTTAAGTTGTTCAAATGCTTGTTGTTGCTTTTCCTTCCATTCCTAACTTCCTACTGCCTGTTTCTTTAATAGTGCATTGAGAGGCTTGGCTATAACCACATGGTGCTTTATAAAGTGTCTATAGTACCTTGTCAACTGTAAAAATCCCCTTAGCTCTTTTAAAGTTTGAGGTTGCGGCCACTGATGAATAGTATTTGTCTTTTAGACATCAGTACATATTCCTTTCTTGGAGATAGAGTGCCCCAAATAATAAACTTGTGTTTGGCTGCAAAAATACACTTGCTTCCCTTGATGAAAAGTTGTTGCTGCTGTAAGACATGTAAAATCTGCTGCAAATGTTCTAAATGTTGCAGGAAGTTGTTGCTATAAACTAAAATATTATTAAAGAAAACTAACTAAACTTTCAAAAATAAGGTTTGAAGATTTTATTCATAAGAATTTGAAGGGTAAAGGGTGTATTTGTAAGACCAAAAGGCATCATTAAAAGCTCGAAATATCCCTCATAATTTATAAATGTTGTTTTTAGTATTTTTCCTTCAAATCTAGTGATACCCAGATCTTAGATCTAATTTGGAGTACCAGTTAAACCCTCTTAATTCTTCTAACAACTCTTCAATAGGAAATTTTTTTAAAACAAAATACACATTGTCCATGTACTATCCTTTTTTTAAAAGACAAGTATCATTGGTGAAGCATAAGGGCTTGCACTCTTCCTAATAATTCCTTGTTCCATTAATTTTTGCACTGATCTCTTAGTAGCATCTTTTTATTGTCCAGAATACTTATAAGTTTGGATGTTTATGGTTTTTACCCCTTGTTTAAGAGGGATATTATGATTATGGGCTCCTTTAAGGGGAAATTGTCCAGGCTCCTTCAACACCTTACTGAACTCAGTTAGCAAGCCTTATAATTCTTCTCTGGTACTAGATTTATCTTCCAACATAAGTTGCTACATATGAAACCAAACCAGATATGATAGATGTAGCATAAACAATGTTTCGTTACTTGAATTTTTTATCAATTTATTGAAGCCTTTACTTGAGATATCTCTAGCCCTTCCTTTGGATTACCTGTCAGATTCACGGTTCTGCCCTCCCATTGGAACTCCATTATGTATGAGCTAAATTTGCACAGTATTTAGTTAAGGTTCACTAACCATTAAACTCCATACAATCATGTTGCTAATCCCAACTTAAGGATCAGCGCGTCAGTAGTGAATTATAACCCATGCATCTTCCAAGTGAAGTTCCAGCACATTTGTCATCAACTCAATTTCAAACCACCGCCTAGCGTAATGTCAAGTGTGGTATCTCCACCACTTATATACTTCCTTTCTTGATCGCTTTTTCATTTAAGAAGTTATGAGTACTTCCACTATCGATGAGGATGAGAAAAGGTTGTTAGACATTTTTGCCCTTAGGGGCAATTTGGTCAATGTCTCATAAAGTTGGACTGACATAATTGTAATTTGGTTTTTAAGTAAATTACCGGTTAAGCTACGCCATTTGATCCTAATAAAGATAATAAAGTGACCCAATAAATGATCTAGTTCAAGGGGTCAAAGTCCGGGTGGAAAA
>JANKOE010000002.1:31189371-31200753 GCA_026284465.1 Erythroxylum citrifolium | reverse complement strand
ATACAGATAAAACCAAACTCTTTTGTTTTATTAATAATAAATATTTTCATTACAAAACTGTAACTGAAGAAGATAAATATTTACATGTAAATTTACACTGTTTCTTTAAGACAAATATTTACAGCCTCGTACAGGTTCTAACAAAAACAACAAAAGACAAGACACAACACTCCTGGAGCCAGCTGACAGACCTCTAAGTCATTACAAAATCTAAAGGGTCCTTTAGTCCTGTCTAAAGAACTAGATCTCCTGTCTCGTACCTGAAAAAAAACTACATTGCAATTTTTACGAGTTTTTCGAACTCACTGAGTGAACTCATATATGTTTCTAACTGAGCCCAAAGGACTAGTATTTGTATATGTGATAGGCACTTGGTCACAACATTAATAATGAATGTGGAGTCTCATATGCATCTGGATGTGTTTATATATGATCTGATTCGTATTGATAAACTGATATGCCATGATAGTGCGTGTATTTGACATATATATGTTCTACATGTAATTTATGTATGTGATGTGAATCCAGTGAAATCATCAATGATGGTTCACTCAGTGAGTTCGAAAAACTCGTAAAAATTGCAATGTAGTTTTTTTAGGTACGAGACAGTAGATCTAATTCTTTAGACAGGACTAAAGGGCCCTTTGGATTTTGTAATGACTTAGAGGTCTGTCAGCTGGCTCCAGGAGTGTTGTGTCTTGTCTTTTGTTGTTTTTGTTAAAACCTGTACGAGGCTGTAAATATTTGTCTTAAGGAAATAGTGTAAATTTTGTGGATAAATGCAATGAACGATTTAAAAATTTGCTGACTTTCTAATAATGTTAGTTGATGCCATGTGTAAGTAGGATTTGTTTTTGCTCTAACATACCATTATCATAGGATATGTACTTGAATGTTTCTAAATGTTTGGGTATGTACCCTATGGTAGTGGAATGTTTCACTTTTCTTATACTGTATTTTATAGCGAACTTCAGCTTCTGTTGACTAAAACGTTTTTTATGGTATTGATTTGTTTCCTTTTTGTGAAGCTATTTTTATCTTTTTTTTGCCCTTTTTTCTTTAGGAATCATCTCTTCATGAAACAGCTTATCAATAATTTCTTCAGTTATATGCGTTTTTCCCTTTTTATTTCTTCCCTTTTTCTTTTTCTAGATTCTTCTTTCTCTTTCTTTTCAGCATCAAGGTTTTCTTTTTGTTCAGAAATTTTCTCGACTTACTTTGCAAGACTTCCTCTAGTTCGTGTTTGTCATTTTGATCTAATTCATGCCATTGTAAAAGCAATGGATGAGGTTTAGAAGATTTTAGATGGAATCAAAAAGTTGGAATGCAAATAGTCAAAAGCAGTGCTTTAAAGAACAATGAGGGTGAGTAGAGGAGAGAAGTATATTTCTGGTATATTAAGCGTTTCTTGAGCGTTGATCTTGAATGAAGATGAACAATCGTACACTAATACAGGAAGTGTGATCATTTGCATATCTTCTGACATATTCATATAGTCGCTTGTTAGAACTTCACATACGTCTTTAAATGTTGTAATGATAAAACAAAGGAAATTACCTTTTTAGTACATATGTAATCTTGCTCTATTAATTCGAGAGGGGCCTTCTAAACTCTAAGTGACCTACAAAACCAAGAGAGAGTTTCAAAGGAATTAAAATAGAAGGAGCTTGCTAAACAAAATACAAAGACAAGTAGTAAAGAATATTCATACAGGAATAATATCAGAGAGTTTGTACATACCAAGCTCTTTTCTTAACACGTAAAATCTATCTTCAGAGAGTGGATTGGTGAAAATGTCAGCTACTTGATTCTCAGTATTAACATGCAAAAGATCAATGGTTCCTTCTAAAACATGATCTCTAAGAAAATTATGTTTGATTTTTGTATGCTTAGTCGTAGAATGATGTACAAGATTTTTAGAAAGATTTATAGCACTTGTATTATCACATAAAATAAGGATATGAGAAAATTTTAGAGAAAAAACCTATAGTTGATGCTTCATCCATAAGATATGAGCACAATAGCTAGTAGCTGCTATGAATTTTGCTTCAGTCGTCGAAAGCGTTGTGCAATTTTGCTTCTTACATGACCAAGATATTAGATATCCTCTAAGATATTAATAGTGACCAATTTTGCTTTTTCGATCGATTTTATCACCTATATAATCTGTATAACAATAGCCTATTATGCCAAATGAATCAATTTTTAGACACATTAGTCCAAAATCCATAGTTCCATGGAGATATCAAAAGATTCTTTTGACTACTTGAAGATGACGTTCTTTTGGATTTGATTGAAAGCGTTCACGAAGGCACACACTAAGCATAATGTCTGATTCTGAGCTTATAAGATATAGTAGGGATCCAATCATTCATCTATACTTTGTCTCATCTGTAGCTTTTCCTTCTTCATCTTTATCAAGTTTAGTTCCAGTGTACATTGGAGTACCCATGGGTTTGGCATTCTTAAAATGATATTTCTTGATGAGTTACTTTGTGCATTTTTCTTGGCTAATGAAGATTCCTTTTTCTATTTGTCTTATTTGTAATCCGAGAAAGAATGATAATTCTCCCATCATGCTCATTCCAAATTCCTCTTGCATTAATGCTGAGAATTTTTCACAGAAGAATGGATTAATAACACCAAATATTATGTCATCAACATATATTTACACTATGAGTAAATCATTCTCCTTTCTCTTAATAGATACGGTTTTATTGACCTTTCCTCTATCAAAGTTATTCTCAGGTAGAAAGTTACTTAACCTCTTATACCATGCTCGAGGAGCCTACTTTAAACCATACAGAGCTTCGGATAACTTCATCACGTAATACAGATGGTTTACATCTTCAAAACCTAGGTCTTGCTTAACAAATACTTCTTCATTAATGTAACCATTTAAGAATGTAGTTTTAAAATTCATTTGGAATAGCTTGAAGTTTCTATAGCATGTAAAGGCAAGTAAAATTCTAATCGATTCCAATCTAGCAACAACTGCATAAGTTTCATGAAAATTAATACCTTCCTGTTGATTGAACCTTGAGCTATAAATATAGCTTTATTTCTTACCACCTTACGATTTTCTGAAAGTTTTTTTTTGAAATACCCACTAAGTCCCAATGATTGACTTGTTTTGAGGACAAGGTACTAGATTCCAAAATTTATTTTGGTCAAATCGATTCAATTTGTCTTTCATGGCTGAAACCTACTTTTCATCAATAAGGGTCTCTTCTATGTTCTTTAGTTTTATTTGTGAGATGAGATCTACAAAGTTGTTCTTGAATGATGATCTTGTTCTTAGACTTTCAGAGGGATCTCTAAGAATATATTGATGTGTATCAAAACCTCTACATTCTCTCCGTGTTTTTTGTTGCATAGGTTCCTGCTAAGATGAAGGATCCTGCTCTATTCTAGCTTTAGAGGGACCTTCTTGATTTTGTAATTTTGAAGGTATTATAAGTGTAGTTTGATTCTCCGATGTATTTTTAGGTATCAATGGATGCTCTTCATCATCTGATTCAGTTACTGTTTTCGAAGATAGTGCTTCATCAAATACCACATGTATTGATTCTTCTATCTTCTTTGTTCTTTTATTATATACTCTGAATCATTTACTAGCAGTACTGTAGCCCAAGAAAATAGCTTCGTCTAATCTCACATCAAACTTTCCAAGGTTGTCTTTTCCATTGTTTAGCACAAAACACTTGCTGCGAAATGCCCGAAAGTAAGCAACATTTGTTTTTTTCCCTTTCTATAGCTCATAGTGGTCTTTTTCAGAATAGGTCATATAATACATCTGTTAAGTACATAACATGTCATAGATAGTACTTCTACTAGTATCTACAAGGTAGTCCACTTTCACACGGCATAGTCCTGGCCATATCAACCGAAGTTTTGTTATTCCTCTTTACAACTCCATTTTTGCTGAGGTGTTCTTGGACACAAGAAGTTGTGAGTTATACCATTGCTATCACATAATTCTTCAAACTTTTTATTATCAAATTCTCCTTCATGATCGTGTCGAATTGAAGTGATGTAGTACCCTTTTTCTATCTGAATTTTTTGGCAAAACTTCTCAAACACTTCAAAAGCACCATCCTTATTTAATAAGAAATAAACCCATGTAAATTTGGAGTAATCATCTACTAGAACAAAATCATAATGTTTACCACCAAAACTTTGAGTTCTAGTACGACTGAATAAATCCATGTGCACAAGTTCAAGTGGTTGGTTAGTAGACATAATATTTTAAGAGGAAAGTTGCTTATGACTTGTTACCTTTTAAACAAGCCTCACAAACCTGATTGCTTTTGAATTTTAAGATTGATAATCCTCTTACTAACTCATTTTTGAACAATTTTGATAGAATGCTCATGCTAGCATGTCTAAATCTTATGTGCCAGATAAACAAATCCTTGTTTTAGAGAGACAAAACACTTAACACTTTGTGAGGACATATCTTCCAGCTGAGTGCAATATATATTCTGTTTTCTAGGACCAATAAACACAATATTATCATTATGAATATCAACAATTTCATAATGAGATGCATAGAAAATGACTTTGTAACCTTTATCACATAGCTTACTCATACTCAATAGGTTATGTTTTAAACCATCAACAAAGAGAACGTTATCAATAGAGGTAGAGTCAAAATTACCAATTTTACCAATTCCAGTGACCATTGCTTTATTTTTGTCTGCAATGCAGCATTACCTCTGCCTTTTCTTTCAATGTAGTTGAAGTGTGATATTTCACCTGTCATGTTTCTTGAACAACCACTATCAACTATCCATTGATTCTCCCCTGTCTCCATTTTGAAACATATATACAGAAGGCATAATCTCATTTTAGGTACCCAAATTTTTTTGGGTCCTTTTAGGTTAGTAGTTTGACCTTTCGTTCTCCAAACATACATCTGAGACAATTTGTTTTACGAAAATTACATGAATGACTAACGTGACCATGTTTACCATAATAATCATATAAAACAGATGAATGATAGTTTTTGCATGGACTGATATTGTTATTTTCATTGTATCCTATCCTGACCTTACTAAAAATGTATTTACCATTACTAAGCAATGCGTCAAGATTATTCCTTCCATCAACAAAATTTTCCATATCTTTTTTCTAGAGATAAGATCTTTCCAACACTTTTCTCCTTTTCAAATTCTAATGCGGCGAATTCTAACTGTCTTACCTTATCAAAAACAATTTTTAGCAGCATATTGTCCAACTTAGCTACTCTTTCTTCCAGAACTTCCTTTTTCAAAAATCTTTTGCTTATTGTCAACCTCAAGAGATATATTCCTGGTTGCCAAATTCTCATTCGCAGATTCCAATGATTTATTCTTACTCTTCAGAGATGCATCATTGATCTTAGACTTCTTAACTTCTTTGAAATACTTCACTGTCAACCTTTTATATTGATCATACAATTCATGATATGCATTTTTCAATTCATCAAGTTAAATATCAACGTCAGAATAGTATACCTCATTGTCTTCTAATTCAACCATGAAGCAAATATTGCTGACTTCTTCTGCAAAGTTTCAAAATCCTAATTTGACTAAGTTGTAGCCATCGCTTGCTTTCTGGATTTTTTGTTCTCTAACTTGTCCTTTTGAAGAAGAGGGCATTATGGTCTTGTGTGTCCAAATTTCTTACAGTGATAACATTTAATTTGATTGTTTTGTGTATTGCTATTACTGCTACTACCTTTTGATAGGAATATGTTATTTCTAACCTTCTTGTTTCCTTCTCTTTTTTTCATCAGCTTTTTTTATATAAGCATATATATTTTCTAACCATAAAGTTGAATTCATCATCTCTATCTATTTGTAACTTAGTGTCACTTTCATCATCGTTTGATTCGTCAGTTGCTTTTAGTGCCATTCCTTTATTGTAGGAGGATCATTCATCTCACCTAAGCTCGGTTTCATGGAACATGAGATTTCCTCGCAGCCAGTAGAGTGAAATAGTGTCTAGATCCTTTTTCATGTCTAAAGTTGTCACCTTAGGTCTCCATTCCTTTGGTAGTGACCTTAGAATCTTCGTCACGAGCTCATCATTGGCATATATTTTTTCCAAGTTCTTTAAGGCCGCAATGATGTTGTTGAAGCGTCCGAAGAATTTGTCTATGATCTCCCCCTGTTTCATGCCAATAGTTTCGTATTGATGCACTAAAAGACTTATTCTATATTTCTTTACCTCATTCATCCCTTTATATTCTTATCACTAAAAGACTTATTCCCACGTTTCTTTTGTTGTAGATCAGTAGGATATCTTTTCATATTCTTCTGGAGATAACGCTTATATCAGGTGATGTTTTGCCTTAGTGTTTAGTTATGCATTTCTCCTATCAGCATCACTCCACACTTCTATGTTATCGAAAGTGGGAATTGTAGCTCCAACTCTAATTGCTTTCCATACTTCGATATCTACAGATTGGAGATATACGGTCATTCTCTCTTGTTCCAAAAGGTTGATCCCCAACCCCAATGGCCCCCAGTCGCAGGCCCGACCACCGCTGGGGGATTGAATCACGGTCTGATCCTCAGCAGCCCCCTACCAAAGCGGTCCATTTCTCACGTTGCCGAGAGTCGAACCTAGGACCTTGTTCCAACTGACCTTGGTAGTTTGCCGCTGAGGCAACCCGTGCAAAGCGGTCCATTTCTCACGTTGCCGAGAGTCGAACCTAGGACCTTGTTCCAACTGACCTCGGTAGTTTGCCGCTGAGGCAACCCGTACGGTCATTCTCTCTTTCTAGTATAAGTAGTTGTTTCCATTAAAGTAAGGAGACTTTGAGACAGATTATCCTTCAAAACTTCTCAAGGTATTTCCATGATCTATCACGTGCTGTAAAACACAATAAATGTGAAACCTCGCTCTAATACCAAATGATAAAACAAATA
Organism: Erythroxylum citrifolium; assembly: GCA_026284465.1. NCBI lineage: Eukaryota > Viridiplantae > Streptophyta > Magnoliopsida > Malpighiales > Erythroxylaceae > Erythroxylum > Erythroxylum citrifolium. The sequence goes on along the minus strand of JANKOE010000002.1, from coordinate 31,193,836 downwards.
CACACAAAAGGGGGTTGAATTATGTATGACTTATAAAAAATTGCAACTTACTTTCAATTCGTGTAAAGACAGGGCCTGTTAAAAATTAAAATAGTAGGAGCCTGTTAAACGTTAGTAGTCTATTAAAAGATAGGATCCTGCTAAAGTATAAGTCTTATTGAAATAATAAAAAGAAGTTGCCTGTTAAAATGAAAGGAACCGTCAGCAAGTGGAAAATAAAAGGAACCTATTATAAAAGTGAAGGAGCCTCTTGTTGAAATGAACATACGCATAATATAATAAGGAAATATAAAAGATAAGGAGAGAGAGAGAAGAAGAATGCAGTCAATTTATATTGGTTCGACTTACAACACAAGCCTTCCAGTCTCTAAGTATCCAACTTGAGTGTTTCACTATAAAAATTTGAGTATTAAATTTGACAAACATCTTCAAGCTCACAAGTATATATTTTTAAGGTTCTCCAACCTTCCATACTCAAAGTGTATAACAAGCTTTATATAAAAATGAAATAACAATTTCTCTTTTGATAGAGTGGTTTCACTTTCTAAGGCACAATAAGAATTATGCGACTCTTAAGAATATAAATGCTGCTCAAATGTTTCGACAGTCTGAATATGTTAATTACTTCACAAGTGTTGTTGCTCTTCCTTAAATAGTCAATTTCTTTAACTAGCCATTGCTTCACTTACGTCTTTAGTCAACTGGATGGATTTAAATATGAATAACTTCGATGTCATCTTTGCCAAAAATCTTCCAATAATCACTAGGCTAATATATAACCTTCATAATTTATAGGATCCTAATAAACCATTTCTTATAAGGTAAGTTCATAATAAAGATTCCTGCAAGAAAGAAAGTGTATTTTTTATAAATTTATTTCCTTTTGAGAATAAGGCCGTTAATTATACAAGAAAATAAATTCAATTTGAATTTTGAAATATTACACAGTTATCATCAAATTTGTTAATCATAATCCTTGAGCTAACAAGAATTATTATCAATAATATTAAAATTTTCTTTTATCAATATGATGTTCAATCACAACATGATTATGTGAAAGTTAGTGATTTTATAATTATAAATAAGAGAGTTATTTATTATTTAATCATTTGACGACGGTCAAGCATTTTGCGATGATTAACGAAATCATCACCAAAGGCTTATCCTTTGTCGACGATACTACTACACCATTGCCAATTGATAAGCCTTTGTAGCGATTCAAGAAAAGTGTCGCCAAAGGCTTACGATTTGGCAACAACGTTATCAAATCGTCGCCAAAGGCTTGCCACTTAGCGATGATTTTTTTAAAACATTGTAAAAGGGTAAGGCTTTAACTGTCGCCAAAAGCTTACTTTTAAAATTTTCAATATCAGGACTTGGCTAACATATTTAAGGAGAAAATTTAAGATAAGTTTAAAATCCTGAAATAGGATTATTATATATGTACAAAGTAACGTTGACAACTTGCTCCATTTCTAAAATTTTTAAATAAATTTAAATTAAATAAAAGTTCGATTATGAACTTTACATTTTAAATATTTTTTATTTTTTTAGTTTTTTGAATCTTGAATTAAGTTTAAGTGTGATTGCTAATAAGAATTATAGCAATATACTTTAAAATTTTAATTTATTTTGAATTTTGCAATTAATTTAATTAAAATTATTTGAAAATAAAAATATTTTAGAAAAGATTTTTTAAATACATAAATTTTAAAATAGTTATTTATGAAATATTTTGTAAATATCAAATATTTTATCTTGATTTAACACACAAAAATATATTTAAAAATATTATTTTATAAACATAACTAAATTTTAATTTTTATTACCAATAATAAAAGTACAATTATATTAATATCGACAGCTAAATATTTGTTAAAAATAAAAATTAAATCAAACTTAAAGACTAACAATAAAAGAATGGAAATGAAATCAAACTAATTCAAGACCATAAAGTTGGCAGCAGACGGGTAATTAAGGTGACCAATCTCTCCCGTCATCCAGGGGATCTAGAAAACTCTTTGGCAAATTTTCAACGTAGAAAAAGAAATATTAGAAAGAAGTTTCAAGCCTCCCCCACCAGGACCACCGCTAAGTTGCAAGTCTCAATCAATCATTAGTGCTTGATATTTTTCATTTCCTAGAAGGATATCTGCAGGTGATTTCATCAACTCAATAGCGTTTATTGTACGGAGCTGGCTTTTAAGACGATGGTGATATTGTGATTCAAACAAACCCCAGTGGCCCAGACTAATGAAATGCCTGGTTGATAATGCTGGTATATTTATATCTGCAGTTCACAGTTGAATCAAGTGTCAGTGACATTCTTCTTGTGAAGTTAAAGGCTTTACCTTTGAGATATCATATAGCTCATCGATGACAATTAAGTATCCAGGTTGTCAGACGTATTCCATCAACGTCCACATTACTGTAGATGACCAGCTCTGTCTAAATATTAACACGAAAAATTGTTCCAACTTTTAATCCTTGCTAAAATAGTAGATTCACGGTATTTTGTTCTCCCCCAAACGGGGAATGAAATCACCTGTCCTATAATTGCTGTGTCAATACTGTTCCATTTCCAAGTTGCCTGGATATGGTTCGGTTACTTTGTTATTATCTAGATGAAAGCTCGAAACAAGAATAAAACGGTGAGCTCGATCTCATTGCAAACCAATTCTCTTAAACGGGCTCGTCAGTTGCAAATTATTAGAAACTCAAAACTAGAAAGAACACGATTCAGCAACACTTGGTTACCATAATTTGATGATAATTGAAATCTTAAATATGTGTATATGACATTTAAAACTATTTATAAAACAAATATTATATTATTAACAATATTATAAATCTATTCTCTAATCTTGCTCAAACCTACTTACTAAATTTGTTGCCTACCATAAAATAGCATGTAACCTGATTGATATAGTCTTTGTCTAATGTTACGAAAATGTAATGTGCTGGAACGTAAATAAATAGGTTGAAGAATTAAATTTAAAGAACCCGAATTATTATTGTATCGTGTTTGTTCATATCTTATAGCAATTCATTCAACAATGATGGCTTCCAATCAATTATGGAATCCCATTCGATTGGTTATAGTATTGAATTTAGTATTATTATATATAAGGCATGTTGCTATTATTCATTTAATGCTCTTTGTTAGAGCAGCTTTCACAAGTTCTAAAGTTATTATTTTCATTTTATCTCATTTTCTCTTTGATAGTTGTCCTGTCCTTTGTATTTACAGTTTTTTTCCCACACTTAAGTAATTACAATTTTGCATAAAAAATTATGTCATTGCTATTATTTTGAGAGGGATGTCTTTGCATTTTATTTATAATTTTTGTCTTGGAGAGAATATTTTATCAATTTGTATAATTACTTTGATATATTTTGGATAACTTCACATGTCCTTTTTTATTAGTTATCATTTGTTTAATGTAGCATTTAGGTTGTGCCATTCTTGTGATTATGTTTTGGATACAGTTGAATATTTCCTGTTTATGAACTTACCTCTTGTGAGTCCAGGTCATGTTATATTTTCTCTAAATATTGATCAATTTTCTGCTAAAATCTATAAAGGCAAAGAAATTATTCTATTAATGATTTTTTTATTTAGTAAGAAGCTTAGATTGGTATATCAATTATTTTACTGCATATTTTGAATCAACACCATTTTGCTATCTTATTGAGAGTTGATTGATATATTTAGCTGTCATATTTAATGCATTACTCTCACTCGTAGATGAGTCTACTTTTTTATTTCAATAGACTTCAACATTTGATGTATAACTTTTGTGAATCATTTAACGACGATAAAGAAAGAGTGAACACAATGATCTTATATTATATGTTTATTAATATTTCTCACATGATTTTTATTTAGCTATAAACTATCCCCAATTCTTTTTTTAAAAAGCTTAATGGAACTAATCGTAAACTATAAGTTGAATCTCTCATAATGAATTTAATGATAATGAAATTAGACCTGGCCTTGAAAGAGGACTCCCTTACCAAATCTGTTGGACCCCAAACTTTCTTTAGAAATTAGAAAATATAAAATGATATAAAATGAGAAAATATAGTATGATATCTAGAAATAAATGAAAAGTATAAAGGAATCTATGAGCATTTGATGAAATGAAAGGCATTGGGTTTTCCTTGAGTTCTTGCTTATGTTTGATAAAAAGATGAAGTATTGTGTATTGTGTGATAGATGTTGATTGTGCTTTAGGAAAATTGATGAGAAAAGAATTGATTAGTTTTGATGACTTTGAGATTTGAGTAGAATTGTATGGGTTATAGGAGTTAAGTGAATAAGATGATTGAAATGGAAATGGAATAGTAAGAAGGAAATAGAAAAGTGTGAGAATTTAAAGATGTTTAGAAAGTTTGACTTTTGGGGGATGAATAGTTGACTTTTGATTTAGGCAAAATTTGATAATATGATCGTCATAAAGTT
>JANKOE010000002.1:31173155-31186104 GCA_026284465.1 Erythroxylum citrifolium | reverse complement strand
GCTTTAATTGCATGTTTCAAACTCTAGGCTAGACTTTTAGATCAATTGCATAACGGTTCCGTCGAGAGAGACGACCCAAGGTTCAGCTTGCTGCAATCCTTGGTATAAATTGTTTTGACCGGTTCTGAGGTCGATTAAATTAATCGAACGACAAAGCCGCGATCAGATGCCAAGATAAGATCCTTGGCATCACTCAGCCTCGACATAGCTCGGCCAGGATTCCAAGACAAGATCCTTGGCATCTCTCGGCCTCGACATAGCTCGGCCAGTTTTCCAAACGAGATCTTGGAACCAGGTGATGCCAAGTCCCAAAATCTTGGCATCGCTCGGCCTCGACATAGCTCAGCCAAGATGCCAAGACAAGATCCTTGGCATCGCTCGGCCTTGACACAGCTCGGCCAGGTTTCTAAATGAGATCTTGGAACTAGGCGATGCCAAGTCCCAAAATCTTGGCATCGCTCGGCCTCGACACAGCTCGATCAGGATGCCAAGATAAGATCCTTGGCATCGCTCGGCCTCGACACAGCTCGGCCAGGATGCCAAGACAAGATTCTTGACATCGCTCGGCCTCAACACAGCTCGGCCAGGATGGCAAGACAAGATCCTTGGCATCGCTTGGCCTCGACACAGCTCGGCCAAGTTTCCAAACGAGATCTTAGAACCAGGCGATGCCAAGTCCCAATATCTCGGCATTGCTTGGCCTCGACATAGCTCGACCAGGATGCCAGGACAAGATCCTTGGCATCGCTCGGCCTCGACACAGCTCGGCCAGGATGCCAAGACAAGATCCTTGACATCGCTCAGCCTCGACACAGCTCAGCCAGGATGCCAAGATAAGATCCTTAGCATCGCTCGGCCTCAACACAGCTCGGCTAGGTTTCTAAACGAGATCTTGGAACTAGGCGATGCCAAGTCCCAAAATCTTGGCATCGCTCGGCCTCGACACAGCTTGACCAGGATGCCAGGACATGATCCTTGGCATCGCTCGGCCTCGACACAGCTCGGCCAGGATGCCAAGACAAGATCCTTGACATCGCTCGACCTCGACACAGCTCGGCTAGGATGCCAAGACAAGATCCTTGGCATCGCTCGGCCTCGACACAGCTCGGCTAGGTTTCCAAACGAGATCTTGGAACCAGGCGATGCCAAGTCTCAAAATCTTGGCATCTTTTGGCCTCGAAACAGCTCGACTAGGATGCCAGGACAAGATCCTTGGCATCGCTTGGCCTCAACACAGCTCAGCCAGGATGCCAAGACAAGATCCTTGGCATCGCTCAGCCTCGACACAGCTCAGCCAGGTTTCCAAACGAGATCTTGGAACCAGATGATGCCAAGTCCCAAAATCTTGGCATCGCTCAGCCTCGACACAGCTCGGCCAGGATGCCAAGACAAGATCCTTGTCATCGCTCAGCCTCAACACAGCTCGGCCAGGATGCCAGGACAAGATTCTTGCCATCGCTCGGCCTCAACACAGCTCGGTCAGGATGCCAAGACAAGATCCTTGGCATCGCTCGGCCTCAACATCCCTCGGCCAAGATGTCAAGACAAGATCCTTGGCACCGCTCAGCCTCGACATCGCTCGGCCAGGTTACCAAGATAAGATCTTGGAACCAGGCGATACCAAGAGCCAAAATCTTGGGTCGCTTGACCTCATAATCGATCGGTCAGGCTGCCTAGGTGTCAGCCATGGTTCTCTCGATCGATCGCTCCAGTCTCTACACTCGATCGATCGGTCCTATACCTACGCTCCGTCGGTCGACCTATCACGAGCTGTCATACGGATGAGCAGCACAATTTCATGTACTCCTTCGACCCTTCTCCTGGGTCAGGCTCGAGGAGTAGGGGGCTTATGGTTGGGTCGGTCGTGCTAGGCCCAAGCCCAAACTTAGAAAGGAACATGGGTCGATCGCCCCATTCCTCAACGTTGACCTAATCCCTACAGGTATTTACTATATAAACTCATTATCTCACCATAAAAAAGGGACGACTTCAGAACCCTCATACTCTCTTAATTCCTAGACACCAAAACCCTCACAAAAAGACTGACTTGAGCGTCGGAGGGGCCTTTCGGGAGTGAACCCCGGCGTGCCTTTATTTGTTTTGCAGGTATTCAGCAGCCAAAGTTATTCAGATTCATGGATCTAAACAATGGCGTCCAGCCCCAGCAGATTCAGACTTAACCAGGTGCTATAATACATGTTAACAATTCCTTGTACGAGATGACAAATAGAAAAAAAAAACAACTAGTGTGGGGAAACATGTATATAGAAGAGACATTATAAAAACCAAAGTTGAATTTTAGGGACAATTGAATTATAGCTTACTATAAGATATCTTTTGGAGTTACATGAAGTTGCGTACATGCCCTTAACTAGGATGAATTTAGTTTCTATATTTGCATTAGATAGCACTGGCTATAGTTTTTTTTAGAACTAGAAAAGTAACTTCATACTATGACTTTATTTTGATTATAAATTGAATTTTATTGATAATCTTTATAAGCTTTATTTTACAGATGTGTCTTATCTTCCAAAAAGAGGTCAAGGTTATATAAAATTTTTTACTTCCTGAAACAAGTGATTGAGCCATATTTTCTCACATAATTGAAGACTTGATAAAGGATGAGATTATATAGGATCTTGATTTGTATAACCCTAACACTTACATTGACTATATAAAAGGAAAGTTGACTACAAAGTCAGAAACGCTAAAGTTGACATGTGTAAAGAACTACCTGGGTTAATTTATATCTATATAGGTGGATATAAGTACTTTATCAACAGTTATTAATTAATTTACCCATTATGGTTACATTAAGCCTATTTATGAGAAGTTTGATTCTTTGAAAACCTTTGAATCTTTTAAATAAAAAGGGGAACTTTAATAAGAGAAAGGATTAAAGTGATTTATTCTAATAGAGGTGATGGTCTTTATGGGAGATATGGCAAGATAAACAATCCTAGGCCTTTTATAATGTACTACAAGAGTGCGATATTGATGCTTAATACACAATGGATGTACTACAAGAGTGCGATATTGATGCTCCATACATAATGGATGGTACATAGTAGTTAAATAGAGTTGTGAAAAGAATAAATTGCATCCTTCTTGATATGATGCAATGTATGTTAATAAACTTTTTCTTCTTAGAATTCATATAGGGTGGCCCTTTGAGAACTATAACTTATATTTTGAACTAAGTGTTCAATAAGTTCATTCCTAAGCCTCTTTATAAGTTGTGGTCATAAAAGAAACCAACTATACATCACTTCCATATCTGGCAAAAGTGAGACCCTATAAACCCAATATAAGAAACTTTATCAAAGACCATTAATGACTATTTTATTGACTATTATGTGGGATCAAAGGGTTTTAGATTCTACTATCCATTGCATACCACTAAATTCATTAAATCAGATTGAGATAGATAATGAAATTGGTATAAACTAGGGATATAGGGATATTATGTTCAAAGAACACCCAATTATTGTTCATATGCTATGGTTTACGCTACAACAATTAGTCCTTATGGTTGATAGCATCTAATGGCCATTTAAGATGTATCCATTAAGAAAGTAGCACAAAAAGATCCAAATGTAGTTACAGAAGATATGTATTTAAAAAGATAAGAAAGGGTTTGCATACTTTTTTTTTTTGGTAAATCAGTAAAAAATTAATTAATAAGGTAAAAAATGTACAAAATAAGGTCAAACCCATGTGTCAAGAAGCACAAAAATAGGATCAAAGCAGCTAGCCATAATCCTAACCAATAACTACTCTTGGCACTGACTAGTCAAATAGGCTACAACCAAACCCAACCAAAGAGGAAATAAGGGCAACCTAGTTAACACTCAATACACCATGACCTCCCTAGGATGGTAGAAGTGGACAGTCGTTTGAAGGTCGAACTCGGATGGGATTTGTGGAGCTGATGAGAATCGAGTGCTGAAACCGAGTGGAAGAGACTGTGTTGACTCTTTAATGCGTCCTCGGATGAAATAGGGACCCTACCTGCAAGTTAGTGATGACCAATAATAAAATAAAATTTACCTCACCTCAGTGAATAGGCTAAGATGCTCTCTAACGTAGGAGAGTATCCCAAGATATACCCGCTCTCTGTCCATGGCTTCATTCTTGAAGATTCTAACATTTCGCTCGATCCAGATAAGGTACACTGTCGTGGAAAGAATGAGAGGGAAATAAGATAGAGCTGACAGACCAGTACTAGGAGATGTTTTATACCAAGAGAGGATTGTTGAGATGTTAGGTTGGTTAAAGGTGGGCAAATAAAAGTGGGTGAGGCATTGGTCCCAAATAGATTTAGAGATATGGCATTCAAAGAATAAGTGATATATGGATTCATTAGCAGCTAAGCGCAAAGAACAGTGATTGGGTATGTATAGGTAGGGCAGTTTGTCCCTAGTTTGTAACTTTTAAAGGAATGCCAACCATAAGGTAAAGGAGCAGGGTTCGCATACTTACTAGAGCACGAGTGTGATATTGGTAACATCTCAGATCAAACTACCTACAAGTAAATCAATTATAGTCCTTACTTCAATATATAGATGGATGTTATAAATGATAAGATTAGCTTTATGTCATAATAGAAAGAGTGGAGTTTGATAGAGTTACTAAAAGGTTGTATGCCTATTAGATGAAAATAAGTATTCAAGAATAGCATAACACCAAAGGTCCAGTAAAGAGGTATAAGACAAGGCTACTATATAAGAAGGTATTGCTACAAAAAGGCATTCTCTCCTATTTTCACTAAAGACTCATTGTGAATCATTCTAGAAATTTATTTTGACTTACATCTTTATCAAATGGATGTAAAAATGATTTTCTTTAATGGAGACTTAAATGGAGATGTGTAAATGGTTTAACCTACTAGTTTTGATGTAACTGGGAATGAAAACATGGTTCATAAGTTTCAAAAGTCAATTTATATATTGAATCAATGTTCAAAATGGTGGTGTCTTAAGTTTGATGAAATTTCCATCACCAACTGCTTAAATAAAATATTATTGGTCAATGTATATACATAAAGGTCAGTGAGTGCAAGTATATATTTATAGTTTTATATTATGATGATATCTTGGTTATTGCTAGTGGCAATGATACGTTAATTAAGAAAAAAATTTGTTTGTCCATTTTCACATGAAAGAATTTGGTAAAGGATCATATATATTTTCTATACATATTCTTTGTGATATGGCAAATGGTGTTCCCAAATAGTCTTAAAGTGCTTATATTGATCATAACTTAAAACGGTTTAATATACAATCTTTTTTTTATAATCTAGTTGTGAAGGTTGATAAGTTCTCCAAGACACAATGTCCTTATAATGAAGTTAAGAGAGATCAAATGAAAGTTGTCCCATAAACTTTTATTGTTAGCAACTTAATGTATGCTCAAGAATGCATATGTCAAGATATTTCCTTTGTGATTGATGTGCTTATTAAACACTTGAGTGATCTTGGATAAAACCATTAGGAAGCGGCTAAAGAGTTCTTGATGTATCTACAGAGTACCAAGGATATTATATTAATACATCAACACTAACACTCTTAAAGAGGTCGGTTTTGGTAATTCTGATTATATAAGCTCCAAGGACGATAAGAAATGCACTTTTGGGCATATTTTTATGATCATAGGAGGAGTTGTTTCATAAAAAAGTGTCAAACAAATTGTTACAACTTCTTTGGCCATGAAGGGAGAATATATGATGCATTATAATGCTATTTATCATGTAATATGGTTTTAGAACTTCATTTTATCATTAGGAGTTATAGACTATATTTTAAGGCTCTAAAATTTTATTGTGAAAATTTCATAGTTATATCTATCAAAAAAGGGCTTTATTAATATTTTGATCTTGTTGGTTAAAGAATGAAGAAAATGCTCCTAAGTATGTCATTATGATCTTTTTGATGGGATTTTGTTAGAAATACTAACCTAATAGAAATGCTCTGTTACCCCTTGTACTCCCTAATGGCACCCAAGAGGGGGTGAATTAGGTGAAATTAAGATTTTGCCTTATGAGTGATACTTCTATAAAAGTTCCACAAGTTATCACAAATGTATATATGAAAGAAAAAAAATGAATTAAATTATAACAAAGAGTAAGGGAAGAGAAACACACACTAATTTATATTGATTTGGCAAACAATCATTGCCTACGTCCACCCCTAAGACTCATCTTGGATTCCCACTATAGATATTTTAAGGGAAAGAATACCCTTTGTACAATCTTGTAAAATCACTTTTAATAACCCTAATACAATGATACCAAACCCAATAACCAACTTACAACTCAAAAGTTTCTCACTTTGATGTTATGGTAATCACAAAAGGCTCACTCACTTAAATAAGACCATAAGTGCTAAAAAAAAAAGTTATAAATATGTGTATGGAATACTTAACAGCTTCTTGATGCTAAAACCAATAGAGAATACCTATTTATAGTGCTTTTCGAAACCCAAAATAACTGCTGGAGCCAAGAACCAGTTGTTACAATAGCTATACCAAAAGTAGTAGACCAATATGTATTAAAGGCTTCAGATTCACTAGTCATTGGTATATTGGTCGTCTGGTGAACATACTGATCAACCAATATGGTACATTGGTCAACTATTACATTAACAAATATTGCTACAAACTTACAGTACATCAAATTTAATAACTTTAACTTATATTGATTGACTACTAACACATATAGGTCGACCAATCACCCAAAAAATATAATTTTAACATTTTTAAATACTCAAAATCAATTTTTATTCCAAGCATGATTAAAACACTTCCTAATATTCCCTAAAGATTATTTGAAAGGTTAAGAGGATTTATATTAAATTCAAAATTTTTAGTTTCCCTTGATGAATTTAAAGACTCATATAATGAAAAAAAGATGAAATATAAATGCATGATGAGCCTCTTAGATTATCAAAGAAGATTAAGATGAACTTATAATAAGTAATGTATGAAATAATCTTGCTATGTGTTGATTTATTTACTGACTTGGTCTTGAACTCGAAGAGTGCAAAACATCTCCTTGTTCCCTTACTCCTTCTCATTAATACTAAAAACTTGTCAATAGTATTATGCTCTGTTATCATTAAAACTTCAATTAAAACCTCCATTGGTTCAACAAATTCTTTCATATGTTTGTTTGAATTGTTTACAGTAAATTTTTATCACAAGTTTATTAATTTTATTATTACTATATAGGGGAATTGTTGAATTCAACCTCATCTACAATAACATTAACTTTAATTTTAATAATAATCTTTAGTTGATTGCAATAATACATAAATAATTTGTGCCAAGGATACATAAGTATGAAATATTCCATACATAAATATAAATATTCTATTACCTAGGATGAGCTTTATTTAACAATATTTGAATCAGATATTTAAAGTAGTAAATAAATATGAAAATATGATGTTATAAAAAATTTTGATGATAAGAGTAATGTTTTTGTGACATTGACATAAAATATGAATTCGATATTGCACTACAACATATGTATGTTTTGGCTACATTTTAATTTGTGACGATTATAAAATTGTCGCTAAAAGTTACCTTTTGCGATGATACATAAATTCGTTACAATAAGTCAGTCATTTTGTGTCGGTATTGAAAATCATCGATAAATGAATATATGTTATGATGATTACGAAAAATCATCATAATAGGTGTAAGTTTTTATGATGATAGCAGAATTTTGTCACCAATATGACAAAATTGTGATGAATGTTGCAAGTAGCCATAGAAAATTTAGTATATTTTACAACAATTATCTTGAATCGTCATAAATGGCGTGAAAAAAATGTCACGGAAAAAAATTCGTAGCCAATAATTATCATTTTGCAATGATTATCTAAATCGTGGCATAAAATTCTGATAAACGAATATATTTTTTCACGATTGTCGAGAAGTGTCGTAGAAGGTGCGAATGTTTCAGACCATTTAGGAAATTCATCGCTAATATTTTAGCATTTTGCAATGATTAGGTAAGTCATCGCTAGATTTTGAGAATAAAGTTGACTTTAAATATTTTCATAACTTGTTAGGGAAATGTTGATGAATTTTTGTACGCGACAATGTTCATAAACTTAATAATATTTGGAAGATAGTTTGTTAATGCTAAGTTTACTTAATATTCTTAGTGAAGGTTAATTATAATTGACATTTATATAATCCTAGTTAAGCTATCTTTTGTTGTCAAGTTGTTTTCAATGTTTTAAACATATTGTTTTTTTTAGGGAAAACATATTGTTAAAAACACATAGTAGGTTATTTAAATTTTGAAAAGTAAATATATTTTGGACATAAAAAGATAATCATCTATTAAATTTTAAATTTTAATAGGATAAAAATATCATAAATTTAAGTTAACAACTATTATTAATCATTAATATTTGTTAACAATAAAATAATAATTTATAAAATTATTGGAAATGGTAGCAATATAATATAACGATATATGGTAAGTAGTACAAGATTTTAATTAAAAGTTTAATAATTCTTACAGATGTACAATAACAACAACACCCAGTATGAATCCTACTAATGCACGAGGTTTAGGGAGGTCCAATAATATGCAGTCTTACCCCTAAATAGTAGAGAGGTTGTTTCCAAAATTTTTATAAACAGAAAAATAAATAAATTTTCACACTAATTCCATCGAAAAGGAAATGAAAAAATTATTTTTTTGATTCCAAGTGACATGAGAGTCAGTAAAGGTAAATGAGTTCCCTATGTCTGGATTTCTAAGAAAGGTCCTTGCACATTCGAAGGTATCAATTGAAAAAGTCAAAGATCTTCTCTTAGGTGTTGGGTTATTAACACCCTCTTCCAACAACTTCTTGGTTGCAACTAAACTAGCAGAAGATACAATGAACGATTCCTTAGATGCAGTATGGGTCATTGAATAAGATGAACTGCCAATACGATGTGTTTCACCTAAGACATAATCAGTATACAACTTAGATAGCTAGTTTAGTCAAACTGTATAAGGAACCCAAATTGGAACACATGAATACCTGATTGAACAAGCATAGTAATTGGAATCGATGATTTTTCCAAAACAATAACTTTTCCTAATCCTTTATAGACTATCTGTAAGGCCTTAAGTTATACCCTAGTTGAAATGTTACATGTCCATGAAAGTAAAAGTGATAGGTGTTGACATTACGATATGATTGTGAATTGCATATGCCCTGAATCTATGGTCCATTAAACCCTGATTGGTAACATGGAATTAATTGATACCATTAGAAAATTGAAGTACTAAAACGTCCATTTAGACTAGGAAAATGTCAAATGACAAGACAATTTGGTATATGGAAAATTGGGATGACTGAGCCTATGAATTAGTGACATTTGGCATGGAAAATTAAATGACAAATGGCATAGTTAATAAATTGACAACTGGAAACAATAAGTGAGTGACAAATGGACCAACATAATGGTGACATTTGTCAGCTCATATATAGGACAAATGAAGAACATGCATAATGACATATGTTGTTACAATTTGGTGACACTTAGCATTGGATGAGTTAAGTTTCTGCTAGAGTAATTTTTGTTTTGGCTCATTCTTCACCATCTTCATCTCTCACCACCAAAACTCTCACTCTCTAACAACTCCTGGGATTTTTGCTTCAATTTGCATCATCATCACTTAGAATCTTTGCAAGATGTTGCATCAAGGAAGCTAGATCTTGTTATATTTTATGCTATTTTCTTGGTGCTAAGATTTGCACCTTGATCTTGAATGTGTGCTGGTTGCTTGGAAGAATTAGAATAGCTTGTTCTATGGAGTTGGAATTTGAAGTTAATAGGTAAGGAAATTCTAAACTTCATACCTTGTATTAATACAAGTTCTATGATGACTAAATTGGCATAAAAGATATGTTATGATGATGAAAATTAACTGCTGGAAAAATGATCCTTGTAATGCACATTTTATTTTGGTTCTGATGTATCTAAGATAATGATTTATGAGTTGCCTAATGACTGATTTTTGAATTGGATTTGGACATGAATTTGATAAGGGATTGAAGCATAAATAAGGTATAATTGAAGTGAAATTGATGGATTTTGGTGAAGGTGTGTTGGATGCACTACAAGAAAATAAATCAATTTGCGACGTTTTATTAACAAAACGTCACGAATTATTAAGACTTTCTGCGACGTTTAAAAAACGTCATAGAAAGTTCAAACTTTTCATGACGTTTTTGAAAACGTCGTATATTTGTAAGACTTTTTACGACGTTTTCTCGTTAAAACGTCACAAAATTAAAGTAGCGATAAAAAGCTTGCCTTTTATTAATTAAAACGCGTTTCCTCCGACGCTTTGCCTTCTTCTCTGACTCTTTGCCTTCTTCTCTCTGCAGCAAGCGAAACGCAACGCTGATTCCTAAAATCCTCAACTGATTTCTACACAAACAAGTAAGCAACTCAAAGCTAGCCCAAACCCTTAACTGTTTCGTCTTCCCCAACGCTGGTTCCTAAAATCCTCGTTATATCAAACCCTAATTCCCTCAAATTCGCAAACCCCAAATCCCTTTCTATCGAAAGTCAACTATACTAGTTT
The DNA here is from genome assembly GCA_026284465.1 of Erythroxylum citrifolium. Classification (NCBI taxonomy): domain Eukaryota; kingdom Viridiplantae; phylum Streptophyta; class Magnoliopsida; order Malpighiales; family Erythroxylaceae; genus Erythroxylum; species Erythroxylum citrifolium. The sequence continues at coordinate 31,175,501 of JANKOE010000002.1, read as the reverse complement.
ATTAAGCAAATATCAGAGCTATTCATTATAGCCATGGATCTCCAGCGAGCTATGCTAGACGAACTCATGGGTGCCGATATTGACTGTAAACTTCAGGTTTCCTTAGCTAGGTAAGAGCTCTGTTCCTTAGGGACACTTCTGGGTGGTCGGTCTCTTTAGCTTTTTTATCTTTGGTTAATGGGTTTGGCTCTCCAGGCTCGTGCTTAGCTTCTTCTCAGTGTTAATAAGCAACTTCTAGCTAGGCGAGTCTTATAGCTATGACATTTGGGATCTCCATCTTGTTCATTGATGTGCTTTACTCTTTTCTTAGTTTCTTCCTTAAAGGCTTGTTTTTAATTGATGTTACTTGTTTATCTACATTGGCAAGGGTAGTAAGGTGGTATTGTTCACGGCTCGGTTAATTTGGATACAACTGGAGTTTTGGGTTCCGTTTTTACACGGAGAGTGGCTTTTGTGACATGTCCTTTGGTTTCCAAGTTGGTCAGATGGTTGCTTTAGTTTAGTTCTATTATGATGTGGGTTTTTATGATTTTTTTAGTTAGACTATATTCTGGTGGATTCCTCAGATTTCAGTTCCATTTGTGATGTTGGTAGTTGATGTTTGATTGTTCATTACTGTTAACACCTTTACTTCGCTTATCTCTCATTTATTCCCATACTCTGCCTTTTGGAAAAACAATTAAAGATAGATGTTTATTGTCTCCGTTTTTGGTGGTTTCTTCAACTGATACCAAGATGTTGTTTTCTGTTGGAGCATCTTGGTATCAGTTGAAAATAATATTACGCAATCCTATCTTACTCAATTATCCCTTTAAAACTCAGCCTTACAATACATACACATTACTCACATATGCACTCTTTTCTCTCCCTTTCTCTCTTTCTTACTCACATATGCACTCAAAGATTGTATTTGAATCTTTTCTATCACTTTCATGTTTGATGCTTGTTAGTTTCTTTGCAGATAATTCTGTTACTGGTTCAATTTTTTCTTCATGGGTTCTCTGCTCATTGAGATATTGCATACATGCATTCTTTTTGACAGCTACTGGTTCAATTTTTTCTTCATGGGTTCTCTGCTCATTGAGATATTGCATACATGCATTCTTTTCATGGGTTCTCTGCTCATTGAGATAAAAGTCACTTATGTTCATTCCTGAAATTTCCTCCACTATTCTGTATATATTCTTGCATCTGTTCTGCATTCAGAAGCAAGCTTGCCATGATTTTGCTAATTGTAATTGATAAATTCTAATACAACAAGTATCTGGTATTGGAAACTTCTTTTAACACATTGAGAAAAACGGATTAAGAGTTTCAAGTGATGCCAATTAAGTGTAGTGATTGGCATCACTTCCATTTTGAACTGAAGCAATCAATGCAAAGGATGTAATGATCGCAAAAGGAGTGTTTACAATTGTTAAAGGCTTGGTATATATTCCTGCTATATTTTGGCTACTCTTAAATACATCGAAGTTGGTAAATTATGTCATATCCATATCTGAATGACTATAACTTTCTTGAGCAGGTATGTGGCCAGCGAATTAGCAACTGATATTGTTGTTATTGTAGGGGATGTGCTGCTGAGTACCTTGGAATGCATGAGACGATTGAGAAGGGCAACCTTATTTACAAAAGCTAGGACTTTGAAGATGATTTTATATTTTGCTGGTGGATCCCTTTAAGAATTGGTAATTAGTGTGTGTTAGTGAAATCATGGTGATAAATGAACATGATTGACCCATAGTAAGTTTCTCAGATTTGGACTTATGGTGAAATCATGGTGTTCCCTTCAACTCTTGAATAAGAGCGACAGTTATGTTGCCTTCAAGGTATTGATCTGTATTTCAAATTTATTCCAAATTATTTTTTTGTGTAATTTTTCTGATATAGATGTTCTTGGCTTAGATTAATTTCAGGTTAAAACTACGAATCCAAAGAAGTACTGTGTTAGACCAAACACTGGGGTTGTCTTGCCAAGATCCACTTGTGATGCAGTAGGTTTGTCTCTTTTTCTATAATCTGTGCTCAGTTGATCATGAGCTGACTCTTTGCTACTCTTGTGTTAGACCATTTAGTTGATTTTGATTTAGTTGGGGAGTGTAAAACCACGAATTGTGTACTTTCCAGGTTGGTTATATAGGCTAATGTGCTAGTTTTGTTAATCAGTGACAATACAAGCACAAAAGGAGATGCCTCCTGACATACAATGTAAGGACAAGTTTTTACTTCAGAGTGTTGTTGCAAGTCCTGGAACTACACCAAAGGATATCACTACAGAGATGGTAAGGACAAGTTCTTACTTGATAGTTCGTAGGTCCGACTGAGCTATATTGGCTTGGAACTAAC
>JANKOE010000002.1:31139263-31150840 GCA_026284465.1 Erythroxylum citrifolium | reverse complement strand
CCATTATTATGTGATTATGTGTTATTTGCATTGACAAGTTTGATGAAATGCTTGATTTATGTTATTTGTGAATTGGTTTGATAAGTTGAGAATTTTAGAAATATATGTTGCATGAATTTCATTTGAGTTGTGCTATGGAAATGAATAATTCAAAGGTTTTGCTTGTTATCGATTATAAGACTGTTACCCACGAGCGTAAGCTCACCCCTTTCTTTCCCCTCCTCAGGAAATGAGCAATATCCCGAGTGATCGAGTCAATCGAGAAAGGGCATCACTCCAATTAGCATATTTTTGTTTTTTTGAAGATTGATTTTTGTAATTGATGCTTTAGTCGCATTTTGAGAATTTGTATTTCTGGAAACATTCATATTTTTTTGGATTATGTAGTAAGGTGGCTCGAAATGTCCACTAAAGCGTTGTAAAATTCTTCATTTGATATGAATGAAATACCTATGAATTATGCATGGTTATGATGTCTCATGTTTTTACATTGCAAATTTCAAGTTCTCTTTGGAGTAGGATTTTTGTGTTCTGACTTTGAAGTGAAATTATGCATTGATTTAGGGTAAATTTGGCCAATTGGTCTTCTTAGGAGTTGTAACTTGTCCTTTTAGCTTTCCAACGATACCAAGTTTGCGATTTTTCGATGTCAGAGCTGAGAGTTATAGCCATCTGAGTGAGGGATGTCGGGCAGGAAATATCACCCGAATGTTACACGGTCAGACCGTGTGAATTCACAAGGGCTATGTTTTTCAGGGGCGGAAGTGTCTTTTTCGTCCGAATGCTACACGGCCTGACCTTGTGAATTTACATGGGCCGTGTAAGATTCACACGGGCTGTGTAAAATTCACACGGGCCGTGTGAATCCAGTGCTTAGCCCCATTTTTCCACCCGTAGGTCACACGGGCAGACCGTGTGATTTCACACGGCCCGTATATTTTGACTCTCTTAACGACCTAATTTCAAATTTTGGTCTTTATGAAAGTTGTATCTCTAGATGTCTTCTTTCCAACAGTCTAAAAATGAAGTCAATCTGACATCTATAATGAGAGTTATGGCGTTTGCGCCAAAGTATGTTCAACAGGAATTAGGATAGGAACATGTGGGGTTCGTTGGACCATAACTCCTTCGTCCGACCTCCGATCGAGGTGATTCTTGAAGCGTTAGATTCCTAACATGTTTTTCTACATTTCTATATATAATTTATAGCCTTTGGTCTCAAATTCAATAAGATGGATTGGAAGGAAATGAGGGGTAGGTTTGGTGAATAGGTTGGGCTATGATCATACTTTGGTTTATGAAGTATATCTTGAGCTTTAGAGCTCTGTTTAAGGTGGTTCTTGCTCCCAAATAAATTAGAGGTTTTAGAGTTGCAATTTTTGGAGAAGTCAATTGTGATTTTTTTAGCTATTCCTTTGTGTGGGCTTGCCTTTGTGGCCTGAGGTGTTATGGGAATGTTGAGGAACCGATGAGGGTTAATTAGGGTACATTGGTGTAACCTTACAAGGAAACCCCCTTTCACGCTCTATGTTTTAGGATAGTTGGGCTTCGGAAATGTGGGCCCAACATAAAATTCAAGAATCTCCCTCATGATGTGATCCAGACTAGTTTGAAAGAGAATCCTCTGGTTGATGATCTTGATGAGATGGAGGAATTGCTAAAGAAGTACTCTTACTAAATGGAGGAGGCCGTAAATCAATACCCTGATGGCTCGACATTAACAACATGAGCTCTCCCATCCATCCATTTGTAGTCTCAATCCTTCTTAGCCACTTAACTGGAGTTGCAAGTCATCTTACCCCCTCCAAATGCTCCACCTGCGATCATCAGAGAGTCTTTTTAGTACCCAAAAGCTTAGCTACCCATCTTTCCAGCAGTGTTATCTTTGACTGATCCAGATGTGGTATCCTAGCTTTGGAAACTATAAAAGTATCCTCTGCTAGTACTGCACCTCTTGTCTTGGGTGGCGATGGCTGTGGATGTGGTGGCTGCTCCGCGATATATTGCTTCACTCTATCTCCATCCTTCTTTGATGGCTTGTAAATCTCCCCAGTAAGTCTATATGTGTTGACTGTAAGTCTCTGATGTCTACAGACTATGCGCGTGTGCTACATCACTATGAGGTTTAGCATTACCATGCTACCTATCTACAATATTAGTGGTAAATGATCAAATATCCTTATCTATTGTGCAAGTTTTCTTTCTCCGTTTTTCTTTCTTAGCTCTGACTCCTAATGAACTGGACAAGTGTATATCCCAGGTGGATTGGTGTCCTCTCGCCTATACTCCATAAATAATACACATCTAAGTTCTCGATGGCTCCCCAAATATCACCCTGACTGCTCGATGTGTGACTTAGAATATCATTAATGTACCTAAGCACAAGATGTCATAGTGTAGATGCCTTAGATTTGGTTGGGTTGTAATCTTCCTCCGTGCTAATCGTACGTCAAAAGTGATGCGAGACAATCCATATGGAAAGTATGTTTGGAGTGCGATATACTCTAACGTACCCATGAAATCCTAGTTGTAAAGACCCATCATTATAGAAAATTTCGAATAGCTTATCCAAAACATATATCCCACCATCTGGAATTAGATCAAGTTAGGTTGATCCCCGTCATAGACAACTCTTTATAAAGAACATAGAGAGCACCTCTAATGTCAGCTTTATATAGGAGGGCTCCACGTTCTCGAAGAGTCGGGACCATATGCCAACGTTAAAGAGGTCTCGAACTTGCTAAGCTAAACTAATTTACTTCAATGCCTCCCAATCGATGGATCTGCCAATCTCAAACTTTTTATCCTTTAGCCTTTAGTATTGTTCCTCTTGGGCCCCAACATTAAACAACAACATTCTCAACCGTTCTGGGGGCTGGGCTATGGTTAGGGAACCTTTTCCTCCCTATCATTTTCTGGGGATCTCCTTTTCTCGCCTTGATCTCGTCATTATGACTAAAACTTTGAATAAGTGTGAGAAATATTTGTAGATAAATTACAAGAATACACATTTCCCCACACTTCACATGTATTATGCTCACTACATAATTAAATGTGAAAACAAAATAACAAAAAAACTAAAACATATAAACAAACTGAAAACAATTAATTAAATGAGTAAGTAAATAAAATAAAATAAATGGAAAATAAACTAAAATTCTAATTAATCACAAATCTAAGATTAAAAATATTATAATAAACAATTAAAAGTAATATAATTGTTTAATTACAAATTGAAACCTAAATTTGAAATTAAAGACCTTAATTTCACAATTACGCAAAATTGATGGAGCTAAACATTTAACTCATGCAAAAATAAAGAATGGCAGGCAATTAAATATAAACACAACTTCAGTTAATAATAAAATAATTAATTAATCATAATTCCATGAAAATATCACAATTTAACAATTAGTGAGCGAAATTGCACAATTCTACAATGCAAGTTGAATTTTCACCCAATTCATATGCAATTAATCAAATTGAATCATTAAATCAATTAGGTAAGGATTAAGTTCAACTATTAAACCATAATGAAGCAAAAATCACACAAATTCTATCAAAATTCCATATCCTCAATTCTAGTGTTTTTAAGCAAAAATTACATAAATAATTCAAAACACCCTATTAAACTTACATAAACAAGTGAAATCGATAAGATTACTTACTTGGGTGTTGATAGATTGCAAGAAAAATGCAAAAATTAAGGTAAGGGAATGACAGTGCAATGGTAGGGAGTGAGTGACGAAGAGAGAATATGAGAAAAATGAAAGGGTTAGGGCTTTTTTAAGGTATATCGCGGACTTACACGGTCTGCTACACGACCATGTATCTGACCATATAGATCACTAAAATGTAGCTTTTAACAAAGTTACACGGTTAGTTACACGAGCGTGTATCTAACTATGTAACTTTACCCTAACATGTCTAGAGAACGTGTAGCTCTCTGTAAATGTATGCAACTTCACAATTAGATAATCAAACATAAAAATTTTGCACTTTAGTGTTATAACACATTAACACGCATACACTAACACACCAATTATGCACAATCTCATTAGATGCTTAATTTTTTCTATCCTAAAACACACCGAATTTAAAAACTTAAATAAAATCTATACTATCATTAAAGCAAAAACAAAATAACATTTAATTGAAAAGAAGACTAAAATGCATTTAACGTCATTAGCTCGACGTTCCTTTTAAACTCAAGGTAGCTTTGATAGCGTATGTTTTTATAACCTTACCATGGGTTTCATGACTTACAAGTAGGCTAACCTTTAATGGTTGATGCCACGTTTCTCTTTCAGTTTACTCCATTGAACTTATGATGTTTCAGGTGGACCTTTAACTATAGAATCCTGCAAATTATCTTGACAAGATTCATTAACTTCAATAATATCCTTAAATTTAAAAGAAAGATTATTGACATTAGAAATTCTAAATATGACCTCTTTATCCCCTACCTTTAATGTTAACTTGACTTCGTCAACCTCTATGATTGACTTGGCAGTATCTAAAAAGGTCCAACAAAAGACTAGAGGTATTTCCATATCCTCCACTATGTCAAGAATCAAAATTTTAGTAAGGAATATAAACTCAACCTGGACAGTAAATCTTTTACATTTCCCCTAGGGTATGTGTTGCTATATGGATTAATTTGGGGTGTAGCAGTATTCCCCAAATAGTCCACATACTCAGTATAAACTAATTGACAATCTTGTCTTTGATGATCTAGCCCACACACCTCACATTGCATCTAGACCTTGTGGAGCCATTGTAAGTCTATTTATTTTTCTACTCAATGCCTCCACCTAGTTACCAATTGTGCCACTGCATCCACTTCATACACCCCTATTGACTTATTAGTTTGTGCTCTTGACGGGCACCACTGGTAAATGTTCATCACCATATCTTCTATTAATTCTTGAGTGGCCTTTGGTGTCTTATTGTTCAGTCTTCCCCCAGTTGTTGCATCTATAGACTACTGTATACCTTGATTCAATCCTTTGTAAAATGTATGGATTTCTATCCAAAGTGGAAAACCGTGGTGTGAGAACTTTTGTAACATCTCCTTGAATCTCTCTCATGCATTATATACAGATTCTGCTTCAGCTTAAGAGTATGAGGAGATGTTTCTCAATTAGTAGTTTCTGTCAGTGGAAAATATTCAACAAGAAATTCTCGGCCATTTATTCCCATGTAGTCAGTGAAGACTATGGCATCAAATTCAACCATTACTTGGCCTTTTCTCTTAAAGAAAATGGGAATAAATGTAATCTGATGACATCATCATTAGCTCTATTGGTTTTAAAAGTATCGCAACTCTTCAAAAAATTAGAGATGTGCACATTCGGGTTTTCATCTCTAATTCCATCAAATTGGATTAATTGTTGCACCATCTGGATGATGCTCAACTTTATCTCAAAGTTGTTAGCATTGATAGTCAATCTCATGACGCTGGACTCTACATCAGTCAAATCTGGTCTAACGTAGTCAAACATGGTTCTTGATTAGTCAACCATGTTTTACAATTCTTCAATGTCTAGTTGACCACCCAAGTCTTCTATTTAACGATCTAGCTTAAACACCCACAGTTGTGTCCTTTGAAGATTCCTATGTGTTGTTTTTTAGATCTATGGGTCGATGCCTATTAAGCTCTTAGAAGTGCTTTAAAATGACCAAGAGTCCAAGTCTACAAAAAACAAAGAAAAACAAATAAATAAACCAAATAAAATAACGTAAAATAAAAACAAGAATAAAACATAATAAACTAAAAATAGCAAAAGTAATAAAATTGAGGTTTTCCTAATATTTCCATCCCTAGAAAGGATGTCAAAAACTGAATTGATATTTTTTATCAATAATTAAATTAATTGTAAGTGCACTACATAGTTATAGCTAACACAGACAAGTACAATTCGATCTCAGGAAAATAGTAAGTAATAATAATTACACTTCTCTTATTTTCTAGCCTACGAATTGGATGTTTGGTTTTTGATTAAAAATATAATTTTAAAAAATAATTTAAAATTGGAAACAATAATAAATGCAGAAGACTAAGGAAATTACATAGAAATCAATATCAAATATTAGTGTCTAGGTGATGAATCCCCCTAAAAATCATTAAATAATTAACATTTTAGCATACAATTATTTTATTGATTATTGGACCGAGAAAATTCTTATATTATGTTAATAACTCTATTGAGACTATTAGCAACTAATCCATTGGTTGATTAACAAAAATCTTTCTAGTTAAAACCCCAAGGATTGCATTATCGATTTATGAATTCTACTATTAGGTTTGACCTTAATCCAGAGGATTTATGTCGACTTATCTCTAGGTTTACAATCAAATGTTTTTAGTTATGCTATAACTATTCATAAAAAGGATTTATCAATCTCAATTATATGAAATCAAATCATGCACTAATATTCCGGATATGTTAGAACAAGAATAAAACACATAATTGAATCACAATAAATCAATCAAAATAATTGCATTGAATAAAAGGATTAAAACATATTATATCACAAACTAGTATTCATCATACCTAGACACTAAAAAGCGTTTAGTTACTCATAATAGAAAATGAAATCAAATATAAACATGTAGAAATACTAATAGAAAACAACGAGTTCATAATTATGAATCTCCCTTTCTATTTTATTGAATCACCTTGCAAGTTTTGATTTGATGTAGACTTCTATTGGATCTCTTTTGATGTTAACTTTGTGTTTTCCTCATCTCTATATCAAAATCGTTACCTCTATGGATGATTCACATCTCAACTCAGCTGCACAATTAGGCTCTCCCTTGTTTATCTCCACTCATGTCTTTTTGTAGTAAAATTTAGGATTTTTGGAACATACACGGCCTATTATAAAAGAGTGTAAAAGACCGTGTATAATCAAAAACATTTGAATTCATGATTTTACACGAGCATTAAGATTTACAAAGGTAACACATGACTGTGTATCTCTAAGTTGCTTCAAAACTTTGTTTTGTTATGTTTTCACTCGAATTCTTTTCCTTTTGGTCCATGAAGACAATTATAACCTATAAATGCACTTGGAGAGAATTAAGTACCAAAAATATATCAAAATTACAAAATATCAAGTAAAATATGTCAAATATGGGTGTATAATTATAGTCAAATATGCATCAATCAGAGTTTTTATGAATAATTACATATGAACAAAAAGCTTCATAAGTTCTAGAAATAGAAGGTGCAGACGCTATACATATCCTTTACTCTCTCTTTTTTTGTTAGTCCAACCTCTTCTCTTTCTCTTAACCTTGTCGAAATGTTATAGGTCTTCCAACTTTGGTTGCCTTCCTCTTTGTTTTAGTTTCTTAAAGTCCCTTTCCCTTACTTTGTGATGCATCTTCTACAATGCTTTCTTGAGAAGGCATTTGCACTTGACCCTACATTGTACAAATAATATCAATTATCATTGTCACATAAACTCCAACGTTAATATGAAATAAATAATCTTATCATCATCTCACTTGCGGGAATTGATCAAGGTGTTGGCATCTTACAACTTCTAGAATTATGTCTAGCTTATTTACATTTCTTACAAGTTTTATGGCTACTACTTGTTGTTAAAATAATCATGCCCATTTTACCTTTACCAACTTCCCTTATTCTATTCTTCTTTATCCCTCTAGCTCTTTTCTTATATGAGGGAGGATTGATCTTCTGTCAATGTTCTTCTCAATGTATGGGTTAAAAATGTTCACTTGGTACTGGATTAATGTTTTTTCAATAACTCCTTATATGCCTTTTTTATTATATTACTGGTGCACATAATTCGCAAGTTCTCTTCTCTCCAAAAAAATCATTGAAATGATATGGCTACAAATGATCCCAATTAACTCCCATCTCCCATGTTTGCCTTCATTTGTTCAAAGGTTCACAATATGATGGTCATATATATAGTTCTCAATTTCAAATGTTTCATCACTTTCCATAAATGACTGAAGTTATTAGTAATATTTGTGTAAATAGGTGTCAAATGCAAATAATGTTATTACCAAAAAAATGAGCTAAATTATTTATAGCCTCCTTATTTTTCTCTAGCATTAATGCAATGTTAAGACATATCTTACCATTGTAAACAACAATTCCATATTTCTTTTGATGAAATCTCTTCATAGTAGCTCCTCTTATCACTTCTAACAAGTCAAAATTGGTATGTCATGTGTTTTTCTCAAATACATAGAAATAATCTACTGTGTTGTTTAATAATAATCACTTTTGCATCATCTATGAAACACATATCTAGAAGATCTCATCTTAGGAATATTTTCCAACCAATCATGGGCATCCTTGTTCATGCTCTCCATCTTACTCATTTGTCACTTATAACCTCGTTATGTACAATTTGAAGAAATACTGTACATATAGTCCTTATAGACGATTGATAGTTTATACTTTCTTTGTAAATTAGACCACAAATGCCTAAAGCAATAATAATGGTCAAGTGTTCATACTCATGATCAAACAATTCTCGTAGACCTTGCATCGTATGATAAATATATAATCAGTAAGATATATGGGAAATGTGATACTTACATTGAAAATATTTCATTATGTTACCTTATGTCCATCGCTCATGAACACTTATGATATCACTACTAATATCATTAAGTAAGCATCCCTAAAACCATTGTCAGCTCTCTTTATTCTCAACTTTTACAATAGCCCATGCCAATGGAAATATATTATCATTTGGATCCTTTCCGGTGGTTGTCAATAACTGCCCATCATAGATTGTCTTCAATTGATAGCCATTAATGCATATTATTGGTCTATAAGTATTACAAAAATCCATATTTTGCTTGTTCGAGCCATATGTCGTATAATTCAAACACACCCTCAAAAGATCTAATGCATAGCTATTACCCCTGTAGTAATCCATCACTGCCAAGATGTACCCTACCAACTTTTCATATTGTGTGCTTTCATCTCTAACTAACAAAGACAAGGCATACGTCTTAGTTATATACGCTTTAATGTCTGTAATTTCTTATCAATAATCTCTTAAAATAACCTCCTTTAACCCAGATATATACCAACTAAGACAGTGTCTGAAGTGTGCTAAGTACTTATGAGCAATCTACTAGTAATCTACTTTTTAACTATCAAATGACCTCTAGCAAGAATGAGAGTCATAGAATGTCTTAATCTAAAATGCATTCTTATGTAATGTTTTCATATATTCTCGATCCACATTTCTTTTTACGCGGTACGCTAACTCTTAACTTTTAATTATTTATATAATCATATCAAAACTCATATGAATACTCATATTCTTTAAAGCCTTCATAAATGTGTCATCAGAATCAATTATCATTCCTTACTTTAAAACAACTATCCCATCATCTAAATTAGAAGAGAAAAAGTGCAAATATTTAGGGTTCTTCTTCCTTTCCTCATTAGAACTTCCTACTTGGTTACTAATATCATTATCATCAACAACAACAACATCAACCTCATTATCACCGAAGTTAATGTTCTCAAATCTAGTATAGAACTCACTCATGGCAAGTAACTCTTCTTCTACAGCTCATCTGTAGATATCATCCAGAATATCTTCACTTGAATATCCTAAATCACTCATATCTATCAATTGGCTTTCATGGTATGATAGGTCATTTGAATCATTTGATACTTCATGTTCAACTTCAAATGCTACTAGAATATGTGGATTTGAGGGTGCATCTATAGGTGTTGGAATCAGTGTATCTTTGGGTGTTAGAATCGGTGTATCTGTGGATATTAGAATTGGTGGATTTATGGCTTTTAATAAACCTACCTCCTGATCATCATCCTCAATTACATCAATTAGAATATCAACCTCAGGGTCAATAAGTTTGCTTAACTTGGGGTACTTCTCCCCATCCATAAACACTTCTATTTTCTTCATTTTTATCACTTCAATTATACCTATCAAGCTCCTTTCATTATGTTCATTCTACAGTGGCCTCAAACCATCTTTAAAGGACTGATATGGGAATTTATATGTAAAATCTAATATTTTAAAAACCGAACTAGAATTTAAATAGGTAAGACTAGAGGTTTAAGGTTTAAAAGGTTATTAGACTCCTATAAAACCAACTAAAGATTAAATAAAATTAAAGAATTTAAAATATGATTGGAAAAGATTGTCCTTAACTATCGATTTATTTGAAGTTTAATTGAAAAAAGAGATTATTAAATGAAAATTAATTTATTTATTTTAGTTTATAAGAACTTATTAATTTACGAAATTGATTGATTAATTAATAAACTGATCGATTTTTAACGACAAGAGGTTATTAAAGTAAATCAAACCGAAAATTTGAAAACCAACGATTAAAGATTACGATTAAACCAGTCAAATCAATTGGGTTTTTTAGTCATTTGTAAAATCTCATGCTTCTCCATGCCCTAATCTCTTAGCATAAACATAAAATCAACCAATATAATCTCATTTACCTCATAACTAAAATAATCATTCTCTCCATCTTCATATACCATTTCTAGTTTAAATTTGAAGCATCTACCATAGAATCACTCAAACCAAATTATGGATTATGAAGTACTTACAATTCCTTAAACATAACCTTAAAAAAATATCACGGTATGTAAATTAGTACTAAATATATGCGATTTTAATATGTCACTAACTTAATGTAATAATGCAAATATTGTACGAGTTTCTTCAATAATTCATATAAGTACAGTTTATCTTGTGATTAGAAACAGACTTACATAGGATTATAACCCAGGCTTTGATGTTTTGTTGTTACAAACATCTATCACTCCTAATATCCCTTTATAATACTCTTTAAGTTTGAGAGTAAATTTCTTCAAATATCCCTCTCTAATACCCGTTAAGAAAGTGGCATTCAGATAATATTTGGATTAAATAACCCTTTCCACTAAGGAATTCAGAATTTTGATTAATGGTATGAACGAGAGTTACTTATCATTTAAGAAAGTGCTTAATGAAATGAAAGAGAGTTTCTTCCACTTATCATTTAGTTTAGAGCATAAAATTTTTCGATTTCTATTGGAATGTAAGAACATGCATAGTAGCCTTTATTCATTAATACTAGAAATTTAGGATGCTACTAGATTGAACAGAGAGAGTCAGAGAGAGTTCTAATAGTGACATATAAATGGAATCTAAACTTTATGAAGAGCTCTGAAGACAGGACAAAGGCCTACTTATACTGGAAAAGGCTTAGGTCCAACTAGAATTTGTTCCTTCCTTTAATCGCTTCCCAATCAACTGAAAAGGTTTAGTTCTATTTAGGAGACAATAAAGCTAGACCTCTTTGCTTCGTGCGACATCGTGTGGATTGTCAAAAATGATGTTGCATGATTTCAATACATACAACGTCGTTGCTGTATCACAAGAATGTGCTATATAGACTCCCAAAACTTTAACACCTGATTGGAACATAAGGAATTGAATTCAATCTTGTAATTGATTGTAATTGAATTCAATTCACTTGTTTGAAACAGAAAAAAAAAAAAAAAAAAAAAAAAAAAAAAAAGAAAGCAAATTTGCAATTAA
>JANKOE010000002.1:31080044-31092436 GCA_026284465.1 Erythroxylum citrifolium | reverse complement strand
TATATCTGCAACCATTATTATTATTTCTTTATTTAAGCATTGAATTTATTCATCCTGAAGATTTTGATTATTATTTACATTTAAGTCAGAATTATTTTCTTATATGTCTTGATTATTTATGGAGAAAAATAAATGGTTTAGATATTGTACACTATAGAATAGTTAGAGATCATTCTACTCGTACTGAATATATATATTCTTATTATGAATCAGATGACGAATCAGAAATAGAAAATGATGTTGACAATATTAGAACTCAAGAAAATACTCTTTTTCAAGAAGAATACGTAGGCATATATACATCTGATAGTGATATAGAATATAGCCCAGAACCTACTAATCCTCATAATATATCAGATTTATCAGACAACAGTGATATCGACAGTAGTAATTACGATAATAATAGACCATATAGTGACAGTGAAATAGATAAATATAATCCCTTTGATTATCCCGAAGACGAATATGATTTTTACACTTTAGAATTCTAGATGACTAATTGCCTTATCTGTTTTACCATTAGAGAATCATTAATCAATACTGAAGATACTATAGCTACAATTAATGAAAAAATTTCATACTACGAAGAAAGACTAAACTATCTACGATTTTTAGGTATAAGTCGAAACGCATTTAGACCATACTATCAAGCGTTAGATACCCTTCGGACATTATTATTACTCTACACAACCTTATTAACATCTTTAGAAACTCTTTACGACAGACATCTTGAATATCATAATAGAAATTAGTATGTCTCGCGACACCTCTACAATACTTGATGTAGATACATTAGAACTATCTGAAGCATTAGGAACCTTTCAAGTCAACACTTTAGTTAAAAATGAAAAGAAAAAACAAATAGCTAAAACTCAATTAGATCTTAGAACTGGACAAGATATTCATAAAATATCTCTTTTTCGAAATTTATTTACTCGCGAAAACATTATTTATTTTGGTAAAATGATTTATGAAACACCAGTTCGAATAGATCAATGTAATGGAAAATTAAGGATTAATTTAATTGATCAAGAACAAATAAGTAGACAATTATTACAATTACCAGAAAAACATAGAAGAAAAATTGGATATATTCATCTTTCTACTATACAAATATTATTAAAATCAACTTTTCAAGAAGGTATAGATTCACCTATTAGAATGGCTATTCTAGATGAACGAATGACTGATCTTAATAATCAAATTTTAGGTATCATGAATGGTAACTTAGCTTATGGAAAAATTAAATTTAATACTAGATTAAAATTAGGAATTCCCCTCATTTCTCAAGAATTAGATCAAACAATAACTATCGCTTATAAATTTTATAAAGAAAACTTAATGTTAGAAGGACAATATCCGTTTTCAATAACTTATCAAATCAGTTACGCTTTAACAAATTCACATCATAGTATTGAGTTTAAGGAAACAGAACAAATATATTTGGATCAATTATTTACAGAAGTAGCGAAAGTAGGAACAAAGTTTCAACAAAAACTTACACCATTACCTGCAATTCAATTTCCTATTATACAACCATCATCAATAACTAGACGACATTCTTTTTCAGCAACATCATTAAATACTCCTTCTTTATCTAGAACAAATTCATTGTCCATTCCTAGATCTCTGCAAGATCCAAATAATATAAGAATTACACAACCTTCTAATGAATACAATCAAAGACAATTAGAAACGATAACCAATCAACTTACTAATCTTACCCAATATTTGCAAGACAAGTTATGAGTATACTAGGAAATATAACTCAATTAATATCTGAGCTAATAGAACAACAAAATTTATTAGAAAGTAAAATAGAACAATTTACCCAAATTCAACTCGAAATCTTACAAGAAATTAAAACCTGTAAAACGAGATTAGAAAAGTTAGAAAAAACAGAAAAAACAGAAGCAACCAACAGTGCCCCAAAAGTGGTATCAGGTCGCTGGCGGCCAATCAGTCTCAGTCGTTCTGGGCCCCCTCTTACCCACCTTTTCTTTGCGGATGACCTCATTCTCTTCGCCGAAGCGTCGCAAGATCAGGTCGTTATTCGTGACACCATCCAACAGTTTTGTACCGCGTCGGGACAACGTGTCAATTTCGCTAAATCCCGATGTTACTTCTCCAAGAATGTGCCGACTTCGGTTACCACTGCTCTCAGCCGCGCTCTGCAAGTGCAAATCACCAACAACCTCGACCGCTACCTCGGAGTGCCTCTGCTGCACGAACGCGTTACCAAGCGTACCTATCAACACATTCTCGATGCGGTGCAACATCGTCTTTCTGGGTGGTCGGCTAACCTCCTGGCCCTGGCAGGTCACATCACCCTGACACAAACCGTTATTACTGTGCTCCCTAGTTATACTATGCAGACAGTCAGACTCCCCCGCAGTCTTTGTGATAAGCTGGAAAAACTGATGCGTAAGTTTCTTTGGGGAACCTATGGCACCAAACGAGTCCATCTCGTCAACTGGGAGGAAGTCTGTCGTCCTAAAGAGTCAGGAGGCCTTGGCATCCGGAAAGTCCGCGCCACCAATGATGCTTACTTGGCCAAACTAGGTTGGGCCTTGCTGACCAAACCACATGCTTTGTGGGTGCGTATTCTATCCGCGAAGTACAACTTTGATGCCCACAATCCCCCCACTGAACTGGCTGGCAACGGGGGCTCAATGATTTGGAACAGTATTAAGGCTACCTGGCACATAGTTCTCCAGGGTCTCCAATGGTCTATCGGGGACGATTCTCGGACACGCTTCTGGGCGGATCCTTGGATTCCGCGCTTAAGCCCTCTGCTCCACCATTCTACTTCCCCAATTCCGGAGGCCATCCTTCCTTCTACTATTCAACAAATGGTCGATGCTGATGGTCATTGGAATTGGGCAGTTCTTCACCAGTATCTCCCTCCCTTAATCTGTAGGATTATAGCTGGTACGTTTCCCCCTAACCCACATTTGGGTCCTGACAACTTGCTCTGGGGCCACTCCGCCACGGGGGGATTCACAGTCGCTTCCGCTTACTCCCTTCTGCTTGACCACAACATTCACAGGCCCCAGGTAATTTGGAAAGCCATTTGGCACTGGCCAGGTCCCCAACGAATACGTTCCTTCCTTTGGCTCCTGGCTCATGATCGTCTTCTCACTAAGCAAACTCTTGTCTTCCGACATATATCTTTTGATGACTCTTGTTCCCATTGCCCTGCTACCGAATCCTCCTTACACGTCATGCGGGACTACCGTCAAGCCCGACGCGTCTGGTCCAACTTTCTTTCCCATCTAATCCCCCATGGCTTCTTCACCATGTCCGCACCTGAGTGGCTTTTGACCAACCTACAATACCATGGCAGGGTTTATGACCACGACTGGGCAATCCTTTTTGGCATCACGTGTTGGCTCCTTTAGACTTGGCGAAACCGGACTTTATTTGAGGTTACATTTACTTGGCCCTCCTCACCCATTTCTTGTATTTTGTCTTATGCAGGCATTCTCCGGCAGGCCGCAACGTGGCAGTTTCCCGAGGTTTTCGGCCCCCGACTTCGCCAACAGCATAGCATCGGATGGAGGCCTCTGTCCATGGGCTGGGTTAAACTAAAAACTGATGGCACTAGCAACTGCTCAACGCTCTCAGCCACAGCTGGTGGGCTTTTGCGGGACTCTACAAGCACTTGGCTTGGCGGATTCCTTCATAATCTCAGCTGGTGTCCCCCGGTCACGGCGGAGCTTTGGGGGATTTTTACTGGGCTCTCTCTAGCCTGGACACTCGGATACCGCAGACTTATTTTGGAAGTGGATTCCACCGCGACGCTCAACTTGATTTCATCTGTTGCTGATCGAGGCCAGGTTCTCAACCCCCTCATTCAGGGCATCAATGAGCTACTCTCCCGCAACTGGACCGTTACCCACCGCCATACCTATCGCGAGGGCAACCGCTGTGCGGACTGGCTAGCGCACCACGCCACCCAGTTTGATCTGGGAGTCACTTATTTAGCAGCTCCACTTATAGGATGTCATTTTCTCCTTGCTGAGGATCAGTCGGGAACCTGTTTTCCCCGACCTATTTTGTAATTGTCTAGTCTTTCCCTTACATAAAAAAAGGATAATTAATCTTAAATTGCCCTATTTTTAATTTTTTTTAATTCAATGTCTAAATTTTTTAAATTTTCAATTAAGTGATTAAGTTTTTAAATTTTAATGGTTAAGTTCGAAATGTTATTTTTGTTAGTAATTTTTTTATTTGCTAACGGAATTTTTATTGTTCATGATATGTAGTTATTTACAAGAATTTATTTTCTATATTTCAATTTAACCATGACCACTATTTTTTTAGATAGATATTTATATATCATGAATATTAAAGATTTTGTTAGCTAAATCAGCAAATTACTAATAAAAATAATATTTTGAACTAAATTATTAATTTTTTAAAAATTGATCACTCAATTAAAATTTTAAAAATTTTGACACTTAATTAAGATAATAATAAAATGTTAAACATTTCAAGATTGGTTATCTCTATTAAAATAAAAATTTACTTGTTTGTTAGTGGTTTAGTAAACACTAAAAATATTAAGATTAAAAAAAGTTTTTAATGTTATATTACGAGTATGTTCATTTCACAGCTATATGAAACAAGAAAGGACGCAAAGCTATTAGCAGATGTTGTCAAATTAAGGCCCATTTGCGAACTACAGTTTCAAGGTTTATTTTAGCCCAATACAATTATTCTTTAAGATGGGTAATGAAATATTAAAGTTGGATTAGGAAAAAGGAAACATGTTCAGTTACTTTTAATTAATGTTTTAAGTGGTATCATATTATATTAAACTTATGTTTGGTTGGGCTTATCCTAGTAAAATTTTTGTCAGTAGAGCTTTTTTCTGTAAATCTTTTCTGAAATTTTCTTTTCTAAAAATCTAGGTGATTGTTTAGCTGTCATTTTAAAAAAAGCTTTTTTAAAAGAGCTTTAGTATACTGTTTAATAACATAAAAATAAAAAATACTTTTAATTTTAATTATTTTTATTTTGTAAAATTATTTATACATATAAACATTATTTAAAGTATATTAAACAATATGCAAAGCACAATATATTAATTATTATATAATTTTAAACCATATGAAACGTAAATAGAAACATATCTAACCAAATCTTTTATATGAATTATAACATAAGTAAAAAATAATATTAAAAATATATATTAAAAAGTCAAATAATATTGTATAAATCTCAAAATAAATATTAAGTTAGAGTAAACGTAAATATGAGTTTGTGAGTATTGTACGAATTATGTGTAAAACATAAAAATAAAAGGGACTAAAAAATAAGTTCATTAATTGATTTGAAAATTTTACCCAAAAAACTATTTGAGAGGCTTTTTCGAGAAGCTCCAAATTTAAACTTCTTAAAAGGTTGTATTTTATCTACTAAAAAGACCATATCTATTAAAAATATTTTTTATTTTATAATCGAATACCTATTTTTTTAAAAAAAATTGTAGTTGAAAAAAGTAACAGATAGTAGACTGTCGTGGGAGCTAGCATATGAATGTAAGAAATGTCATATTTGATCAAAACGAAGAAATATAGAAATGATTATACCTCGTGTATAATACGGGCTGCTCAGGTTTCTATTCTTACCCGTGTTAACCTCGTGTGTCCAACGATTTAATTCCATGAAACTTTTTTCAAAGTCAAGGTTGAAAGGAAGCTTCATTCTGCGTCTAATACACAAAAGGAAAAAAAAAAAAAGCAAAGTCTTTCCTACTTTTTCTCCATTATTTAATCTGTCTATTTCGACTCTCCCATTTCTTTTGAATTTTTAATGCCCCAAGAGGGAGGCCTTCTAGAAACGACATAGTAAATTCAATAAACTAGTTACTCCAATTCACATCTATATGTATATGTAGACTTTTATTACTAATAATACCACATTCACTGTCCAGACTTGAACTCAAACAGAGAAATTAGAAGCCCAGAGGAGATTAGTGAATACAGGGATTGTTGTATACATTAGTGAACTCTAAACCAACCTTACCGTATAATTTGTTGCATTGAATAATATATTTATCAAATTTTGGGCAGTTGGGGAGTGAGTCAAATTTTGGATAAATATATGCAGTTGATCATAAACACAAGTTTTGTCTTTGCTTGGGGCAATTTCGTAGTATGTAGTCCAGAACACAAAGGTGGAATGGATAGCTAATTCTTGTAACAAGAATCTTTATTGATGGTTCTAAGTCAAACTTAGCATGATCAACATTAGAAAAATATCAAAACAAAAATAAAATACTCAAGCTCTTCTTTTATATTACATCACTATCCGTCAGACTTGATTTTTTCTATTAACGTGTACAAAGCTGGCGTCTTCCCATATAACCTCTAAACTCTCCTCCTGTTACTGCCCACACATTTCCTCAATATCGCCTGCAAACTCCTCTTGAAATGAACCGCTCATCATCTTTTGCTTTCTCTCCTGTTCTTCTACGCTTACTTATAATTCTGTTCTTCCTTGTGGTTGATATTCCTTCATGTTTTTGTGACTCATACTCCAATTGTACCACTCCGTATGTTTGTGGGAATCTTAACGTAACTTATCCTTTCTGGGGTAATCAAAGACCAGAAGGCTGTGGGCTTCCTGAGTTCGAGCTTCGTTGCAGGAACGATAACACCACCATCAAACTTAACGACGTAACTTATCAGGTTCTGAATATAACTGCTGATACTCAAATCTTCAGAATTGCCAGACAGGACTTCGCGGATGGATCAATCTGCCCGCCTGACTTCGTGAACACAACCCTTGATCCTCAGTTTTTCGAGGTTGCTAATGGTTATACCAACCTTACGTTTGTCTACGGTTGTTCTTCCATGATATCATCCTCTTTGTCGCCGTTCAACTGCAACGTGGATGGGACCACGTATCAAAGTGGTTACATCCTACCATATGCTGCTGGCCCTGGCTCATGCTATAAGAGCGTGTATGTGCCTGTATCAGTTAGTGTTCGCACTTTGTTCAGCATGACAGGTTTGCTAAATGACTTGGCACAAGGATTCGAGGTCAGATGGACAGCAGATGATTCTGATTGCAATGACTGTGTCGCTGGCGGTGGAGCTTGTGGCTATAACGTTAACTCTAATAAATTTGCTTGCTATTCATGTCCCACTGGATCAACCACTTGTTCCTCATCATCAGATTCAGGTACGCATAGATATAACTATCAGATCCAAGTGCAATTCAGTACTACTCTAGAGATGTTTGCACAAGCTGCGTTTCATTCCTGATTAATTTTTGTTGACCAAGGACATAAACGAGGCTATTATTATATTCAAGAATATTTTCTAGTCCATTAAGGTGGCTCTAACACCCAATTTAACAATGAAGGAATAGCCTTAAATAGTTCCGACGACACATTTTTTCAGTATTTTAAACATCAAAATCAAACAGAGGTCAAAAGTTTGGTACATGAAATTCGTAGCCATAGCCAAAGGCATTGAAGTAGGAAAGAAATTAGATAGAGTCTCGATGATATACATGAATATGCGGTTGGGCCAACAAGTTGTCCATCAAAATTGCCGTGTTCTTGAAAATCAAGCCACCATTAGTCTGTTTCTTGTGGCATAAAAATAAGTTGTGATATTACTCCAGGTCCATTAGTCAAATTTGGCTACCTGATCTCATGCACTAGCCATATATGGTATGGAGCTTTTATTTTTCCATTAGGATTTCAATTTCTTTTTATGAATCTTTGGTGGTGGTTAAATTTGCTAAGAGTTAGATAATTTAGAATTTTAGTCTATGAGAACATGTATTCTGGTCCATGTTAGTTGTTCCATTCTGTTTTTGGCTCTTGACCATTTTATTCTTATTTGAACATGAACAGAAACTCCCTGGCTTTTTCCTCTTGGCAAACCTAGAATTTTAAGCAACGAAATGCAACTTGTCAGACCTTAAAACTCTATTGAATCGGTGGCCATTATAAAGTCCAAGCCACTGGCCAGACGGCAGATTATATAAGAGAACAGGGTAAATCAAATTTATGGTTACCTTACTGCCAAGAGACGGTCTTAACCACTATGTCTTTTTAGTGGGACCCAAGTGTATTATAATAGAGTTGAAGTCGTCCTTAATTTTATGTTCTAGAGGTGTAATTTATTTGACAAATCTTTCTCAGCTGGTCCTATTTTCCCTTTGAAAAGTAGTACAAGCCCTCAACCTCAAGTCTTCCTCCATTCGTTGGTTGGTTAAGGCTGTCAACCTTGACCAAAATCCCAGGTGTTTTCATTCCTGCGTCCAAATACAAAGAAATTCTAAACACCTGTAAGGGTTTTGGTGATACCAGAAATTCTAAGCCGACCCCCATTTTGAACAGGTCACAACAACTACTCAAAACCAAACTTATTAGAATGAGAGCATAAGATTAATTTTCACTTTACCTCTCTCACCAAGGTGCTGCTTAGTTGTTCAGTACTGCTTTTTAAATGCTTTACAGAATAAATACAGAAATTAGGCGGATCGCATATGAATTTGCATAAGAAATACCAGAAATTCAGAATTACCAAACTCAACCATAACCAACCTGCTATAATTGCCTTGTGTCATTTCACCATTACCCACCCATGTCCCCATCCACCACAACAGCCTATCTCTTGATTACACACCACCGTTTTCTTTGTTCACGTCGTAACGTCGTTTATCTCCAATGATTCAATCCCTAACTGCTCTCTTCCGCTCCAATCAGAAGCATTTCCTACCCTTTCACCGGCGGCTCACGTCCGGCTTACTGCGGCCCCCCGCGTTTAAACTCACTTGCCTCAACGACTCCATCCCACTGCTAACCATTAACTCCCTCGGTTACCGAATAGTCGATTCACAGCATTGATATGTCTCATTTGGACCTTTACAACTCCGGATGCACTCAACAGCTCACTAACACCACTCTAAATTCATCTATCTTCACTCCCTCTGTTGCATGGGAACAACACCATGACAATTTCTGTTAAAGTTGTCTTCTTGTCATGTGGAGGGGCTGCAAGCGTCGCTTATCATTGGATCGGTCCGGTTTCTGACGATCCCTTGTAGGACATATTAGATTGCCATGTTAGAGTTACAGTGCCAATTCTTAATAGTTTGGAGAATAAAGTTTGGGGTGGTAAGCAGTTTCCTTTAGAAGAGGTTTTGAGGGATGGTTTTAACATTGATTATCAAAATCCCTACGAAGACGACTGTTCTAAGTGTCGTGGATCGAAGAGCCAATGTGGTTTTGATGCAAACTTGGGACAACCGATCGGTATCTGTGATGAAAAAGTTACGTTCAGGCAACATAAGCATATCCTCTCTACCTACATAACCATAGGTTGAATGGTTTGTCTGGAATTTTCTTTTTTATATATATGTATATACGAGTAGGAAATGTAGAGGATGAGCGCCATTAGGCGGCCAAGTCAGTGGTCGGCCAGCAATACGACTACCATTTATTTGGCCATCAAATTAAAGATTTGTTGCAATCTGCAAATAGTTGCACAGAGGTTGTAATCCTTACAATCCCCTCTCTTCTTATGAATGTTGAAGTAATTGATTTATTACATCATTGTGGATCCTGAATAATATCTAGAATTCTGCATTTGTTGATCGATTTCATAATGACTATATGAGAACCGCTGAATGTTGTTCATATTTTTGCAGGGAGCAATTCAAGCAAAAAGTCAGTTGGAGTAGGTAAGAAAATTTCCATCTCTTGGAAACACATGCTGGCATTCTTACGAAAGTTAGTTAATACAGTAAGTATAAAACTGTGCGTTCTTTTGTTCCCCTCCAGGAGTGGGCGTAGCAGCTGTAGTTCTTGTTGGTATTTCCCTGGGTGGCTGGTTCCTGATTGCAAAACGGAGGAAAAAGAAAGCTGTTGTAGAAGACATTCCTAAACCTCTTCCTCCAAGCAAAGGTCCTTCAACAGATAGATTTCCTCCTTCTTCAACATATTTTTCTCGAACAACTCCCTCTTACGCTACCTCAACGTCTGACCTTGAAAAAGGAAGTACTTACTTTGGAGTTCAGGTTTTCAGCTACAAGGAACTTGAACAAGCAACCGACAATTTTGATCCTGCTAAACAACTAGGAGATGGAGGCTTTGGCACTGTTTTCTATGGTAAGAAATTTATAATGCTTCTAATTTCAGCGGTATACCTTATTAACTGTATGTTGAATGCTTCATTTATCTTCTCTTCTCAACAGTTCTTTGATCATGTTTGATGATCAGGTGTGCTCAACGATGGGCGTGTGGTTGCCGTCAAGCGACTGTTTGAGAATAATATGAAACGTGCGGAGCAATTCATGAATGAAGTCGAGATCCTAGCTCGCTTGAGGCATAAGAACTTGGTAACATTGTATGGATGTAGCTCAAGGCGAAGCCAAGATCTACTGCTTGTTTATGAATATATTCCTAATGGAACTCTTGCTGATCATCTTCATGGAAGACGTACAGACTCTCGTTTGCTCACTTGGCCTGTGCGGTTGAGCATTGCAATTGAGACAGCTGGTGCATTGGTCTACCTACATGCTTCAGATGTTATACATCGTGATGTTAAAACAAACAACATTCTCTTGGACAACCAATTCTGCGTCAAAGTTGCTGATTTTGGCCTGTCACGATTCCTTCCGACTGATGTTACTCATGTGTCAACTGCTCCACAAGGCACACCTGGGTATGTGGATCCTGAGTACTACCAATGCTTCCAGCTTACTGAGAAGAGTGATGTCTACAGCTTTGGTGTGGTCTTGATTGAGCTAGTATCATCTTTAGAACCTGTGGACACCAGTAGAGACCGGCAGGATATTAACTTGGCTAGCATGGCTATCAATAAAATCCAAAATCATGCCGTGAATGAGTTGGTGGATCCTTGTCTTGGGTTTGATAAGGACTATTCTGTCCAGAAAATGGTAACAGCAGTAGCCGCATTGGCTTTCCGGTGTTTGCAACAGGATAAGGACATGAGGCCAACTATGCAAGAAGTTTTACAGGCTCTAAAACAAATCGAGAGTGAGTACCGTGGTTCAAAGAAAACAGAGGTAAAAGAGATCGGGGACGAAGATGTTGGACTCTTGAAGCATGCTCCTGTCTCATATTCGCCAGATTCTGTAGTGCAAGATAAATGGGTTAGCAGCTCTTCTATTTCTAATTCACTCTAGCAGTTGATCTCTATATTCCTTGAACAAGATTCTCAGCTCAAAATCTGAAGTAGAAGGTGGCAATATTGTATATCGACCATGGAAAACCAGTATCAGGGTTTAATGTTTTGATGTCGTTTCTGTTGTCTACATCTGCAGTAATGGTGTAGATCCAGCTTGAGTAATGCAAATATGATGCATTTAGTTAGACGCATTCTATAATGCGGTAATGATACTTTAAGGATGTCAACAGTAATGTCATTGAACATTTGAGACAAGTGATGGTGATGTCCAAATATAGAATTACTGAACATGCTAAACTTTTTTCTTCTTTTGGTTTGTTTATTTTTATTTTTATTTTTGTAACAGATGACGAAGGAGGTCAGAACAATGTGAACCAGTTCTTGAGAGCTGATCAGGACGGAGATTTCTTACAGTTGTAATTATAATTCAAGTTTTGTCTGCTTATGATACAGTTGGTGGGATATTGTAAGGTTATTTGGGTCCTTGGTCTTCAACAATTTTTGCTACTTTCCTGAGGAGACAAGTAAAAAGGCTCCAATGTCAGGTTCTTCTACGGAGTTCTGATGCCTGAATGTATTGCATTCCGAGTTTGGTGTACTTTGTACTTTCTGAATATGAATCATTATCGACTTTGTTGTAAATATTAGTACACCAACGTAGCATTAAATTACACTTGTGATTTACCTAAATCCAATGTAAGCTCCATTTATTTTAAATTATTTAAATCTAATGATAAGGTAGCAGTAGCACAATATAAATGTAGGATTATCATTTATCACTTTTACTACTGAAAATAATACTATTATTTTTCAATTTTGTTTTTAAAAATCACCTGGAATAAAGAATCACCATCTCCTATAGAATTAAAAATAAACAATTTTAAAATACTTTTATATTCTCAAGGCATAAAACTGAAATAAAAATTAAAATAGAATTTTTAACATAAAATAATTATGGAAATGTTTGACATACAACTTATCAATTTTTTTTAACCTTATTGATTAAAAGTTAACTTTTTGACCGTCTTATATGTTTGGTAAATGACTTAGGGGGTGCTTGTTTCATAGGTATGAGAAATAAGGAATGGGAATGAAATGAAGATGGATGCTTGGTAGGAAAGTATGATTGGAGGGATATGAATTTGATTACCCATTTTGGGGTATTACTCCATTCCCCTCATAATTGGGAGGAATGAGATTCATACCCCATCT
>JANKOE010000002.1:31063616-31075829 GCA_026284465.1 Erythroxylum citrifolium | reverse complement strand
TCGCAATTAGGAGTCAAATAGCACTTTAACAAGGATGAAAATGCAGCCAATTAATAATGTAAACTTGGGCTCAATCACTAGTCAACTCCAAATTTTATGAGCTGTGGGTAATCGTAAATATCACTTCATAATCTCTAGACTCATAGAGATCAACAACCATCTTTTAACTTTTTTATTTTTAGCATACCGCTTCTCATAAACACCTTTCTATTTTGTAGGTGGCTTTGTTTTGCCATGGATATGAGAGAGTTTCGCCTTTTCAACAATATGCATCTCCATCGTTGTGACAAAATATCATAATTTGATTCTGAAAGAATGATGCCTACATTAAAAGCTCCTTCGCATTGAACAACAATAAGAATGTATTTTTACTCATCTTCGAAGGGTTCAACTTTTTATAAGACTTGAAAATGTGATTTATAAAATGGTAAGATCAAATATTTTGGCCATGGAGCCCTTACCTAACATAAAACGAGTGTATGCAATGTTAATGTAAGAGGAGAGATGTCGAAACATTATAAGAAGTAAAGAAGAAAGAGATGATGATGTAAGATTAATGGTTGAAGCGAATTCAAGTGAAAATGCAATAGTGGGTCATATGAAAGAGAAGAATAGCTCCTGCGAGCATTATGGAAAGATGGGACATAAAGTTAATGGTGGGGAGATTATTTGCGTATGGGCAAATTTGAAGTTAGATGTGGTCATGGCGGATAAGTTGAAGGGCATGGACAAGGCAACAATGTCCTGGTCAATGCTACTAAGGTTATAGGTGGATAGAGTAGTAGCAGACATCATAATGACACTCTTACCAAGGTGGATGGTAGAAGAATAGTTTATTTTTATCAACCTACTCCTTGCATTACAAATTAGGAAGAGTTGAGGGATTTTCTAGTAAGCAAATTTCAAACGAATGGATCATTCATTCGAGAGCATCGCATCATATAACTAAAGATATTGATCTACTGACGAATATTCCAGATAATTTTTGGGTGTCCAACCCTATTTTGAGACTTCTG
This sequence comes from Erythroxylum citrifolium, assembly GCA_026284465.1. Classification (NCBI taxonomy): domain Eukaryota; kingdom Viridiplantae; phylum Streptophyta; class Magnoliopsida; order Malpighiales; family Erythroxylaceae; genus Erythroxylum; species Erythroxylum citrifolium. The sequence goes on along the minus strand of JANKOE010000002.1, from coordinate 31,074,813 downwards.
ATGATCGTAAATGGCAGATAAGTTCATAGTAGATATATATCAGTTCTAAAAGATAAATACTATGTTCAAAGATCATCTGAAGATAGTAGAGTTCTTCATGGATATGAATGTATCATTCCTAATTAAATGTAATCTCATCTTGTTAGTTATGAAGTAAATAAATCCTATCAGATACAGTCCTATTTGGATGAGAGTGTCATCCAATTAGTTAGTGTGATGTAATCTGATAAGGATAGATCTGATCTAGTTAGTTCAATTCAATTAGGATTCTGAATTGTAAAGCCAAGAGGTGCGTACAAATAGCTTGTTCAAGCCTTGCTTCAGGTGAATAGAGATAAAAAGTGTGGCCACAACGTCCAAAAGTGAGGAAAAATAGAGAGAGGGTAGAAAGTGTTGTATTCTTATCCTTGTTTGATTGTTTTGGGGATTGGTTTGAGTGATTATTGACTGTGATATCAACTTTGGTTTCAATCATGAAATTTGTGAGACAACTTGCTATTATGAGGGTAAGAGATCAACTTTTTCTGTAAATCCTTATTGAGTTTAGTAGATTTATTTATCAATTTATCACTAGAGAGTTTTTCACGTTAAATCTTGGTGTTTGTTTCATTGTTTAATATCTTATTCTTATATTTTTCTGCTGCTACAACTTTAAGGGTTCTTTATTGTCATTAATATTTGGTTAATCTTTTGGAGAGTTGTATATTTGTCTCCTAACAAGTGGTATCAAAGCCATTATAAAGGAAGGTGGAAACATCTCTATGATCAAGTTAACATCATCAAATTACTCGATATAGAGGCCCATGATGAAGGGCCTTCTGTATTGCAAGGATTTCCTTGATCCTATTGATGTGGACAGAGGTGTGAAGGTTGATATTCCTTCAAAACCTAAAAATATGTCAGACAGAAAATGGGAAAAGATGAAGCAAAAATGCTTAGCACTATCAAACAATGGATTGATATCAGCATATTCAAAGACGTGTCTCAAGAAACGAACCATTTTGAAGTAGCTAAAAGGCCTGTATAAAAGGAAGATTGCTCATAATAAGGCTTCTCTGATTAAGAGGCTTATGAATTTGAAGTTGAAGGCTAGAAAATCAATTTTGGAGCATCTAAGTAATTTCCATGACATAATCAACAAGCTTACTATAATGAAGATCACTCTTGATGATGAGCTTCAAGCCTTATCCCTGTTAAGTTTGTCACAGGATAGCTGGGAAATGCTAGGGGTAACGATTAGCAACTCAGCTCCTGAAGGAGTGCTCTTTTTGGATGTAATTAAAAAGAACATATTTAATTGAGGAATCAAAAGAAATAAGATTGAAGCTGACAATGTGCAGGCTTTTGTGATAGAAATTAGGGGGAGGAATAAGGGTAGGGGTCTCAAAGGTCGTGGCAAGTCTAAGAACCGTTCGAAGTCTAGAGGTGAAAATGATTTAAAGATATGTCACTATTATGATAAGAGTTGAGTGATTTTTTGGTAAGCAAAATTCGAATGAATGGATCATTGATTCGAGAGTGTCACATCATATAATCGGAGATATTGTATTGATGAATATTTGAGAAATGTCGCCTATCCAGTTGGCATTCCTAATGGTAAACACACATCAACAATAAAAGAAGGGACTTTAGATATTGGAAAAGATCTGAGTTTGCGTAATGTTTTGTGTTGTACCTGATTTGAATTGAACACTTATTTTTATGGAAACATTATAAAAGAGTTGGATTTCACAATCACTTTCACTAATAAGCTATGTGTGACATGAGATCAAACCTTAAGGATATTGATTGGAGCAGGTGAGCAATGTGAGGGGGTCTATCATATTTTAGTAGCAACAAAGGTTTGAGTAAATAAAGTGAAGGGAATAATTGCAAGATACTAATGACATCAATGGTTGGGTCATCCTTTTGGTAAAAATATGGTCACTTATTTCTGAGTCTAGTGGTATTGGTAGTTTTATAAATGAGATTAGACCTTATGATGCATGTTATAAGGCAAAGAAAACTCATGAAAGCAAAGCAAACTAGTGAAGTTTTTCTTGACATTAATAATAAATCTATAAATTTTTCTCCTTAAATCATTGTGATTTGTGGGGTGCATACCATGTACCTACTTCTTGTGGCATTGTTTACTTTTTAACAGTTGTTAATGATTATTCTTAAGTTGTGTGGGTGTATTTATTACATACAAAGAGCGAAGTAGCTTAAATAATTAAGACTTTTGTATCATGGTTAAGCGCTAGTTTGGCAAACAAGTTAAGTTGGTAAGAGGCGACAATGGAATTTTACATCATACTTCTATAGTAGGAACATTGCACAAAACATACAAGTAGAGAGAAAGTATAGGCATGTATTGAGTGTCGCTAGAGCTTTAAGATTTTAAGCTAACTTGCCTATAGGATTTTAGGGAGAGTATGTGTTGACTACAACTTACCTTACCAATAGAACTCATACTTTACTTCTTACTGGGAAAACCCTTATGAAATTCTCTTTGGAAAACCTCATTCTTTGGAAAGTTTGAGAGTATTTGGATGGTTATGTTATGTGCATCATTTGGGAAGAGACAATAACAATTATAGAGAAAAAGGTCTAAAGAGTGTTTTGTTGGGTATCCTTATAGAAAGGGAGGGTAGAAGGTCTTTGATATTGACATAGGAGAATATTTAATGTCACAAGATGTGGTGTTTCATAAGAATGTGTTTCTTTATGCTTTTGATATGAATACATACACTGATCTCAATGCAAGTTTATTATTAACAAATACTGGTAATGTAATTGCTAATGATTTTTGATGAGCTAGCTAATAAGACACAACTTGATCTTGGAACTCAAAATACTATTAAGATATGACAAAGAGATGGAGATAGTGCATATCCATCTAATAATGTTACGGTTGAGGGAGAGACACAAGATGGTGAATAACTAGATGGTGTTGTTTGTAAGGGGTAGTAGTGGATCCAACCAGAAGGTGAAGAAGGGAGAGGGAAAAGAAATTACTATCCCTCCGTATTATTGTGTGACTTTATGACTTAAAATGTTTGATGCCTTCAAAACCACAAGCATGCTTTCTCAAACTTAACGTCAGTATCCTCAGGTATGACTCCTTATTCAATAGCTAATTATATGATGTGTTCTAACTTCTGTTCCAAATATTTATATGTATTTAGGCTGCCCAAGAATAGTAACATTTGGAGAAGTTAGTGAAAACACTTATTTTATAGTTTTTTTTACCAAATTATAATTTTTGGCTAATTATTTTTCATTTATCCATAATTATTAATAGTATATTTTTATGATGTTTTATAGATGGGTGGAAGTCAATTTTAAGTATTTGAACCAAATCAAGTTTCTTAAAATACAAATACTCAAACATCAACCATAAACAAGAGGAGGTTCAAAGTAAGGGCAAAAAAATCAATTATAAGAAAATCTTAAGTTAATGATGATGAAACTATAGCAAAATGAACCGTGTTCGAATATTATGTTGTGATTTGTATATGGATTTGAACTTTGTATTGCGAATTTGGATATGGATTTGAACTTTTCATTGTGATTTGGATATGGATTGATAAATTATATTTTGCAAAATGGTATGTTATGATTGATATATTTATGTTTTGCAAATTGGTATATTGTGTTATGTTTTGCAAATTGATATGTTATGTTGGATTGATTTATTTGTATTTTGCAAATTGGTATATTGTGTTGTGTTTTGTAAATTGATATATTGTGTTGTTTTTAGGAGATTAGTATATTATATTGAATTGCTATATTTTTCTTTTGCAAATTGATATATTGTGTTGATATTTTAACAAATTCGCATATTTTGTTATGTTTTGGGGATTGATATATTATATTGGATTGTTATGTTTGTCTTTTGCAAATTGGTATAATGTGTTGGTATTTTAAAAATTGAGGCATATGCCATAATGCATCTTTGTAACCCTTGAGGACCTATAACACAATTGTATTTAATAGTCAATAAAGTATCAAAATATGAATAATAAAGAAAAAATTTGAAATTCAGATATTTATAAATCTATTAAATGCTCCTGAAGTACATAACTATGAGTTTTAGTAACATGAATATAAACTAATGAGAAATAAGCAAACAAAAGCTTTGTCCTAAAAAACGATGTTTGTTAAGATGCATTATATGCTAACAATAAATAGTCAAATAGAAACTACAAAACAAAAATAAAAACACATATCAAACTTATATGAAATTTCAAAATGTTTATAAATTACTATATAAACTCACCTTTTAAGGCTTACAACATCGTACAAAATATATCTGGCAAAATTTTTTACAATAACAAAACTGTAATTCTTTTACCAAGACCATATACTTGTAAGATATCTACAATTTAAATGATCATTATTCAGTTGTGTAACATTAAAATCATATAAGCTATGAATGAAATAATCATATAATGTGTTGATAAAAATATAAGGGCAATACTTACATTTGTATTATTGCATTGATTAAATATCAATCAATGTTAGGCTTAGCTCTTGATATCCGTAACTTCATCTTATCATTACAATTGGGATAATTAATTAATTAATAATAACAAAAATTATCAATCTTATTTTACTGTTGAACATAATGCCTTCTCTTAGTAAAATTGAGAGTATTTCCTTTCAACTTCTGCTAAAATATTGAAATAACAATAAATATCATTCTTGAATATGTTAATAACGCCTTCACACTTTTCCCATGTCACATATATTTTATTTGCAACCAATTTCTCCTATAATACACATGACGTAGTGAAATATGATTAACATAAATATGGTTAAAATACTACTTTGTTTCAAAAAATACTAAGCATACTTGATAATCAATGTTAATTTAGAAGTATATTACAATAAACAATGTACAAGTCTTTATATAACAAACACAACCATGAAAAATCAACTCAAAATTCAAGTTCATGGTTTGAAATAACTAATGTACTAACTAGTTTGAAACAAATCAAGGCATAAATTTTTAACTATTGTCATTCAATAAAGATGACATAATCAATGTCTTATCTCAAGACAACAAAGAAGAATGCTACTTTAATAGTTTACCATATTATGTTGCGAGAGCGTATCAAATTCTATGCTTTTAAGCGCAATAATATCAACTTCTAAACATAAGTTATCTTATGAAAAATAATAAGCCAAAGTAAGCTCAGAACGAGTGAACAAATGAAGGAAATAATAAGCCTAATAAAATCATTGAACAAATGAAGGAAATGCCTATAATTACATATGGAAACTAGACATTTGCAACATGAGTTCCACAATCAACAAGAAAGGAAGTAGAAAATGTATCGGAGAAGAACAAGCAATCACAATCAAAAGCTCTATAGTCAATGAGAGATGAAACAAAAATAGAAAATGTATAAGAGAAGAACAAGCGATCGCAACCGAAACTCCACAATGGATTGGGAAGCAAGCAGAAGATAAAATGAAACCCAAATAGGTTTCATGGAGAAACAAAATGAATTAGGCTTAACTTTTTAGATTTAATAAAATAGTTAGTAATCAGTTAGAAATTATTATACATGTAATAACAACATGGTGAGTACTAAAATTTGATATGGTATGCTACATCAACACCATTAACGAGAAACTTAACGTCAGCTTATTTTAGCAACAAATTGAAAGTTCATGTATTTTATTGTCACTGAGTATTAAAAATTTGTCGTTTTATGCCACATTAACATTATTAACGAGAAACTTAATGTCGGACCATTTTTGCAACAAATTGAAAGTTCACGTAATTTATTGTCACTTTTTAAACTTCAGACTAGTATTACCCTTTATCTTATTTGGTCTTTATTCTTATTATTTTTCATTTATTTACTTTTTTTGCAAATATTATAATTTAAAACAGATTAACTATATTTCCCACCAGGTTTTTTTTAATAATTTATATTTTTGAATACTAGCAATCTAGCATTTATATTTCTACTACTAACAACGTCTAACATATATTATTGTTGTTGTTGTTGTTATTAAGTGGTGGTAAAACACTACTGTCTACTTTCATTATTATTAGTATTTTTTAATTTCATTATTTGATAATAGTCTTATCAATACTATTTTATATGATATTCATATCATATGTTTTAGATATTTGTTAAAATGATAAATAAATAGATTGAATAGAAAATATATTCAGTTTAAAGAAGAATATATAGTTATTATAATTATTACCAAATCATAAATAATTAAATATTACAAAATAAGAAATACTATGATAGTACATAAGATTATTAAGAAAAAAAATAAAATTATACATAAACAATTGAAAATTTTGTGCAGACTCCAAACACTCTTCAAAGATTTTAGTTCATTTCTTCATTTATTATTGATATTACACTCATTTTATTAAACAATAAATTTGTTTTTTAACTCACAAATAAATATATTAGGCCATCCAAAATTTGATATGAATTGTTATGGTCAAATTAAATTTTAAATTAGGGTTTAGGTTGATTGAACGATTTGCATCGCCTGCATCAAAATGACGTCTTGTAAGAAACCTTTCTAAAACTGAAAGTTAAAAACAATGTTTAAAAAATTGAACCAAAAATTAATTAATAAGGTAAGATATTTAAGGTTTAAAATATTTAATCGATATTAAATCATCGTAAAATTAGTTAAAAATTGAATAAAATTTAAAATTTTAAAAAAAATTTAAAATTTAAAATTGTTAAATAAAAATTAATCGATTTATTTTAATTTATAAAAATTGATTAATTTATAAAAATTAATCGATTAATTAATATATTTGTCAATTTTAATAATAAAAGTCATTAAATAAAATCTGATTGAAAAAATAAAAATAAAAATAAAAATTGGCCGATTACGTTGAACTGCCGGGATCGTAATTTGACGGCGTTCCCAACCCACTCATGACTCACTGGTCACACCGTCGCCGCGACATTCCCACCACCACTACTTCATTTTGGGCTACTCATCTTTTGTTTGTGGGTCCCACCGCATCTTCCACGTGGAGTTCCTCTGAATATCCAATAAAGCTACTTTCGCATTTATTAGGAGATAAAGTATCTTTAGAGCTTTTTGAAAAAAATAAGTGTCTAAATTATTTATTAAAAATGTTGAATTCTAAAACGTTTATGAATTCTAAGAAGTGATAATTAATATATAATGTTGGGGTTGAGTTTGTAATTTTTATTATTTTATTTTAAACAAAAATAAAGTTGATTATTAATTATTGTATTTAATTGTGACTATGTAGAAAAATAATATCAATATTTTAAAAATCGGACTCGTAATTGAACTAAAGGAGCAACTGATTCAAGGATCAATGGTTCAACCAGAATTCAACTCGATCTTACCAACTTCACTCCAATTTAATGTAGTAGCTTCAATTATTGTTAACACAGTAACATATAAATTGTATTAATTACTTCTAACATTAGTGAGGTAATTACGCTACTCTTTCACGCAATTGCAATATTCATGAAACTGTATGCTTAAAAAAGACAAAAGTATAAATACGTGAAAACAAACTCACAAGAAAGAATAATTAACGGACCGTCAAAAAAAGTTTACAGGGGAAGAAACGACAATGGTGTTATAAGCAGTCTCCTGGACGGTGTTCGCTTCGCATTCGTTGAAAAAAGTCTGCACGACAAACTCAAATACTAAAGTCCAACGTTAGGAACCTTCCTCTCTTCCCACTCGCCACGCGCCTCCATTTACCCCCCACGCGCCACCTCCTTTTCTCCACAGTCCTTTATTTTTTTTTCTTTTTTGCCTCTCTCTGTTAAGAAAAAGCTTTGGCTTTCTATTTCTAATCTTTTCGTCTCCCTTTCTACTTTCCATCTTCTTCTATCCCTTTGCCTTTCTACTTTTGTTTTCTCTCTCCAATCACTACGGCTGCCACCCACTTGAACACTTCAACTCGATCTTATTTTCTCATTGCTTAAGATCTGGGGTTGGTGCGAGTATTTATGAATCCACAGCTTCTGATGATTGCGAGATGGGCGTAGTCACCTCATCAATAGCCGCGAAGTTTGCTTTTTTCCCTCCGTCCCCACCGTCTTACACGGTGGTGGTCGACGACACTTCCGAAAGCGGCGGCAAGCTGTACATACAGGAGGTGCCGAGGAAGGATGAGGTGGACGTCCTCAAACTTCGGACTCGCCGTGGAAATGATATCGTGGCCGTACACATAAAGCACCCGAGGGCATCAGCTACTCTTCTCTATTCACATGGTAATGCCGCCGATTTGGGTCAGTTGTTTGAACTCTTCGTCGAGTTAAGCAATCGCCTTCGCGTTAATCTCATGGGGTATGAACCATTAATTCTCTCGGTCTCTCTCTTTATCTAGTGCTGCGTTGAGTTGATTTGCTTTCATAGTTTTAACCTTTAATTGCTGTAGTTCAAAAGCAATTGGCTTGCTTTTCTTGATTGGTTGTTGCTGTATGGATTCGATGTTCCCAGGGACTTAGTTATTTGGTTAAATGAAGTGTTTTCAATTGGTGATTATAAAGGCAAGTTGTGTATTTGTTAATTGTTATGGAAAGGACGTGGCTGCGAATATGTGCAGTTAAAATATGATTGGTGGAGCTGTTGTGATTAAACCTTGTTTGCATCTTCCTAGTGTTAGTATTGGAGAGTGAAGTCAAGAACTTGATGATTAGCACGGAAAATTTAGGCCATTGCTTCCAAAATAATTCTGCAGTCATTATAGCGGTTGGTACCAAAGAATGGTACAATCAGAAGTTACTGCTCACTTGAAAGATAAGACTTGAGGCACTGTTTCCAAGCCGTATCATTAAGGCTTCAATGGATTATGTTTTTCGGCTGGTAATGTGTTTTATTGCATCTATAATAAAACTTAATGTTTCATTTCTTGGCCGTCTTAAAGAGAATCTTTTGTTTCTTGCAAGAAATTGTTTTTACTTATTTGCACTTCACATGGGGTAAAGGACCGGCAGTTTCAAATGGTTCTTCAGGTAGGTGCTACAGTTGTGGTGTTCGTGCCATGTTGAGCTATCAATGACTGTAAATTCCTAGGATAAATATTAGTTGATTCATTTTCCTGCCATTGCTTACACTAACCCGTTGTGCTTTAGGGGGATGAATTTTTTTCCGTTCATTCTTAGGCTTTCTCATTAAATTAAACACGGGATCGTGTGTTATACCTTTCAGCAGCACGGGTGCTGAATCATCAATTTTTTCTTCAATTATATATTTTCTTTGAGGCTGGTTGAAGTTAAAAGTATTCTGTGGTTCAATGGTCTGCAAAGTATCTACAAAAGATCTGGTCTGCCAGATTAAGTTTACATTCTCATGTCTTGTTCTGTGTCACATGTAGTGGATTATTATCCACTGCAGGTTTATGTTTTAATAATGGTAGCTATGAAGAAAAGTCCATTTGTTTTATCTCTTCGTTTTCGAAAAGGTTATGCTGTCTGACTTGATTACGTTAATGATATAGCTAACAACGCAAGGCTCATATATCTAGTAATTAAACATGAATCTGTAATTATTCTGCATATGGATATTTGATTTGAATGCATCTTGTGCAAGGTTCCGTTTGCATCAAAGAAGCGTGTAATTCCGACATTTGGCATGTATTACTTCAATTCACTATTATACTTCTCTTTAAACCAGTAAATTTTTGTTTACCGTTGGGAGTATCTCGAGGAGCTAAATTGGTTATATAATTGTGAATAATTAGATTCTAAGGAAAGTCCTATCAAGCGATTCAATGTCAAAATTGATTTTCTTCCTCGATTCTCATTATATTGTCTGGTTTGACAGTGGTAAATAAATATAATGATTTATACCATCTGGATGGAACCTGATATTCAATACAGTCAATCCTTTCATGATATTGAGATGGATTATGTAACATATTAGGTATTAGCACTTAGTTGCTTCTCCTTGTTATTCACCTTGCTGCAAGTTCCTATTTGTGTGGTTTGTTTGTTGATTTCTCTTTTTCTGTTGTCAATTCAAAGCTGCTTAATGATTTCTAAGTCACTTATGTTAACTCGTAACTATGCCTGGGATTGTGCATAGGGAATTTGGTCCTGGTGACTATGCATAATTTGTCATCTTACATATTATTCCACATCAATTGAAATTCAGAGTTTTATGTTATCATTGCTATTCCATTAATGCGCATGTTATGTGAATCCTTGCTCTTTCAATTATATGTGTCTGCTAAAGTACATCCCTGCTGTACCTTGAGAACTTATTAATCCTATGCATTGTGTGATGACCTGTACTGACTAGCTTTTATCAAAGAATTATTCTAGATTCTGCTTATGTAAAAATACATGCTCTTTCTGTTAATTCCCATACTTTTTCTCTTTTATTGGTTGCTTTTGCTATATGGCAAGGGCTGCAAACAAACTGCATTGGGCTTTAACAAGTTCAGGCTCGGCTCATTTTAAAAATTGACGCTGAAGTGCAGTTTGAGCTTGATTTATGTTGGTGAATAGAGGATCAAGCTCACCTGGTACAACAAAAATAATGATTGGGCTTGCCTTGGTTATTATGTATGAGTTTGAGCTTGTTATGAAACATGTTTAACTTAAGTTTCACTTGGAGAATATATTAAATTGAGGCTGAAAATCTAATGTATAATGTTAACTTAAATTAACTTAATACCAAACTTAGAAATGAGTCAATAAATGAACAATTTGTTAAGGGTAGCTATGTTCAAGCTTGGCTCTTTTTTATTAACAAAACCAAGAGGTATGGTTCCAATTTATTTATTTTTATGAATGAACTTCTGATTGAGCTGTGCACCTAGCTTTAATTGAGCACCTTATTATGTTGGTAGCCTACATATGGCTAAAAAGTTCATATAGTAATTATTTGAAACTGTGTGCTATTGACAGATTAATAATGATTCCTAGATATATGGACACATTGTATTCTCCTAGTAAACTAAAGATACTAGAATTAATGGTCAAGCTTGTATTGTGCTTTCTCTCAATCTCTCTCTCTCTAATTTGTTTATTGATATAACAAATTTCTAGTTGTGTATCTGTTAGAATTCATAATGGGCCTACGGGCCCACACGAGAAGGAATGCTAGATCACATATAAGCCCAAATGAGGTTCCATCCTAAAACTAATTGGTGATAGGTGGAGTAGCTCCTTAGGCTTATATATTAATCTTCATTCCTCTCTTTATCCGATGTGGGACAAAC
>JANKOE010000002.1:31045267-31057330 GCA_026284465.1 Erythroxylum citrifolium | reverse complement strand
GCTTGCCAGTGTCTCACCTGCCATTATGCTGACTAATTGCTCTGGTTGATTTTTCTTTTTCATTTTCGCAAATCTGGTTGATTGTGATTCGCTAGAACCGAAACATATTGTTTAATGACCTCTATCAAGCAAAAATAGTTATCCAGCTTGGTTTATGGAAAGAAAACAACATCTTTCCTTCACCAATACTGAACAAGACTTTTCTTACTTTGATTAGATCCCTGGCAAAGAGCAGCATGAAAAAATTTTCTTTCCATTCATAATTAACATGACCCGAACCCAATTTCTGGACATTGAAACTGCAAAAATCGTCAAACACCACAATCAAAGATGAAATCTCTGGTGTAACATGGTAATGGACATTAATCCCATTAAATTGGAGAAGCCAATAAAGAAGCTGAAACTTACCCTTATACAACATCTGCATCTTGAGTGTCAACAGAAAGCGAAAGTCTTTCAAAGCTGGGCACTGGGAATTTCAAAACACGTTACATTGGAATAGATTTTTGAAGTCCAAAAGATAGGAAAGTTTCAGGTGGAGCATCTAGAATCTTGTCACAGCAAGCTTTAATGCTCCAATTCTAGCCTCTCAATTATGTTGTTTATTTGAAATGCAAAATCTTCTTTGCATTAGAAATCTCCATGCATTACACACAATTTTCATTCATGCTCCGATTGAGCTCTGGCCATTCAGAGTCAAAAATAGAAACTTGTTTACAAGGAGAAAGCCAAGCTACGAACCAAACCAAAACCAGAAGTATGCAACTATTGTACATGCAATTTAAGTAGGCATGTTAAAAAAGTTGAAATATGTCAAGATCTACTTTAGCTAATACAGTAACGCAATTGTTCAGAACTAGTTGACTAATAGCTTTAGATATTGTTAACCAAGAATTATATTAGCAGTCTAATCGTGACTAAAACGTTGATCGTAAAAATATGGGAGGAAGACCCAGTTCAGCTCTAGTAACCTCCTCCTGTTTCTTCATTCTCCAGTACACAACTATGTCTTCCCTCATCTACCATTCCCATCAATCCAACATATCACCATCTCCTCCAATCCAGTTCAAGCGTTTTTCAACATCGTCCACACTTCCCATTACTCTAATGGGTATCCATCAAAATTTTGTTTTGACTGCCTTCTGACCCCTCGTTATGCTTTCCTTTCCCAATAGAGCTTTGTAGGTCTTTTCTTGATTGGCATTCTTTGAAGGGCGCGAGTTTATGATCTTTGAAGGATTGAAGAGTTCATGACGTCGGAGAAGAATAGGCTTTGGAATCTGAATTGAGGTTTAGCGATCAAAGAAGCCCTGCTTGGTTGATTAAGCTGTTAGTTGATTTTACTAGTAATTATTATAATTAATTTATTATTTAAATATATTTCTTTCGATAAAATTAGCAATTTAATATTATATCTTAACATTTTTCTAAATATTCGCGTAAAAATTTAAGTAAAATAAAAGAAGTAACGTTATCATTTAAAACAATTGCTATTAAATTAAAAGCAATATTATCACAAATAATTCATCTCTTAAGTTTTTGGTTCTTCTCATAAACATTTTTCTATTTAAAATATTTAAATATAAAAATTTATTTTTAGTTTAATGATTTAATTATTCTTAATAACAAAATTTAATCTAAGAATGAATAAGTACAATCAAAACCTTCATGCCGCCTAGCGCAATCTTTGAATCTAAGTAGTGGTTTTTGTATTTTACAGTACCAAATCTAATAATACTTATTTTATTTTATTTAAAATAAAATAAATTTTAAAAAATAATGATACCAAGAATAAACCAAAGGTTGTTCACCTAGGATAGTCGAGAGCACTAATTTGTGTGCTTTTGAGATCTAATATTCAAAATCAATAACAAAGTAAACAACTTCATTGTCTCTTTATCCTCTGCTTTATGATAATATCATGATCTTGTCATTTGTTACTTTCGTTTGTTATCGGGGTAGTCCTCATTTGTTACTTTCGTTTCTAAGGTTGGTTTTAAGTTTTAAAGTTTGGATTTTGACAGCAAAGTTCTCTTTATTTTTTGAACATGTTGGTTGCATATATTTGTTCAGTTGTAGCAATGCTTGTTTTTTGGTTTCTTTGGCATGCCTCTCACTCATTAAGTCCTTTTGTTTCGAAAATGCTGGTTTCTAGTTGCTCTTGAGGAGCTTAAAGTTGCTTTTACGGAAACCTACTAATCGGTTAAACCGAGAATCTGTTTGGTGCTAGCTCTGTTTTAGCTTGGTTGGGTGTAGGTCGTTTTTGATAAGTATCTCGTAGATCTGAGCTTTTGGCAGACATAAGTTTTCCAAGTTTGGAACTTTACACATGAATGCTTTACATGTGTTGTTATTGTTGTTCAACATTTTGTTACAAGTTAGTGAACATGTGTTTGATTATCTTTTTCAACTTTCTCTTCCATTTCTTCTCGCATTGCCCCTTATTTCTAATCTCAGTAGCTTATAATCTTCTCAAAGTTAAGATTTCTTCAAAGATTTTGAGGTTCTAGAAATGGTTGAAAATGATGCTATACTTGTTTTTGTTTTGGTCTTTGTTTCTTTTACATGGCTGGGTTTATGATTAAAGTTTCCTATTTTTGCCGATTGAGTCATTGCTGTGATCAAAAGGATTCTAAAATGGATATAAATAATCTGTATGGATTCACAAGGCATCCAAGTTGTTGCCTTTTTCTTTTATATTTTTCACAATGATAGGAGAACAACGAGCACCAAAAAGTTAGACACTGATGATGATAATGATGATGGAGCACCGAATCTCTTCCAATCCTCCTGTCTCTTTTTCTCAAGAAGGTTATGCACTCTTTTTTCTCATGCCTCGCCAGTAGAGGCATCCTTGGTTGGCATTTTTCATTACTGTTTATTATTATTATTATTATTATTATTATCCTTTTATTGAGTTTCTTATTAATAGTAGTTTTATAATCATCATCATCGTCATCATCGTCATCATCATCATCATCATCATCATTATTATTATTATTATTATTATTATTATTATTATTTCAGTATTATTATTATTATTTATTATCCTTATGTATTTATTGTAATTTTATTTACTTAAATATTTTGTGTGCCATTTTTACTTATTCTTTTAACCTGCATCACTACTTTCCTGTCACATCTACATGTGGATCTACCGAAAACAGCCTCTCTATTATATAGGGGTAAGACTGCGTACTATCAGACCTCCCCAGACCCCGCTTCACTGTGGGACTTCGGACTGGGTGTGATGATGATGAAGAGTTAAAAGTAAAACACTCCAATATAGTAGCTTTTTCATCATATATCTCAATTCAATTAGTTGATTATGAAATATATCTTTCAATAATTTGATATGGTCAAACAATTAAAACTTTTCAATCTATCAAAATATAATTGATCCGTCATTTATCAAACAAGGCTAAAATAGAGAAAATGGGATTAAGATATCGAAAGACAGAGAGTAAAGAATGAGAGAATGGATACAACCGTCATTAATGTATAATTTTTATCAACTGAAGAGCAAAATGCTCCGACCTAGTAGTAACTTTTTCAAAATCACATGATTGAGTTCAATCCGCCAATCTAATCAACTAATTACCAAATATGTCCATTAGTAATTAGACATGATCAAATAACTACGACCTTCCAATATGCCAAAAAATGACTAATTCATTGTTTACCAAACAAGACTTCAACTTCGTCAAATGATTTCTTTTAAAAATTTTAATTAGAAAACGTTGTGTTGCATCATTTATAATTTAAAATCGAAAAAGGTGAAAATAAAATATTTTTGAATTGTTTGAAATTAATTAGGTTCAATATTACAGGGGGGCACAGTTTAACAGTACAAAAATCCCTAGCCTAAATTGTTTCGATCTTAACCTGATTCAATCCATTAATTCATAATTTTATAATATGATTAATATATAAAACATAATAAAGGGTGAATCACAATACGTAACTTATTGTGAAACTTGTTTCTTTATTGTTTACTCTCGAACTATTTTTGAAATCAACTTATCTCAATTATCGTAGTTGCACACGTGTTCAGCGTGGTATCTACCAAATATATTAAGAGAACTCTAAAACTCTTAAGAGAATGTTAAACAATATGTGCTAGCCCTTTTAGTGGCCTAAATTGAATGAGCAATTCTAGTAAGGTACTATTCTTTTCAACTCTACTTCATGTAACCTCTTGTATCATGTTATCATTGTGTTATCACACATATTAAATGTTATCAATAAAGTTTACATGACATTAGTCAACTCAAAATATCATTACTTTTTAACATTTATATGAAATTGACATATCTATAAAATTGTTCACTAAATCCTCAGCAAGGATTAATAGCACAATTTTATAATAAACATACCAATTTTCTTTCTATTTTTAAGAAATATTTTCAAACCTAACCTATGTTCATGGAATTTGGTTCACAAACTCTTTAGTATCAACTGTACTAACCAAAAATAATATCTACTCAGAACATAATGTAAATGTAAGAAAAACAAGTAATTAACTTTATGTCATGACAACCAAATAAGATTAGAACTTTAATCATATATCTGATTACTCTAACTTTTTTATTCGAAATAACAACTCTTACTACTATTCATAAAGATTACTCTAATCTCTCTAATAGATTAGGATCCTACTCAAATTTAATTGACCTTTAGTCACTCCGCAAACTAACTAAACTTAAATTAAGTAGATAACAACTTTACCAATCACATCTCATGCTTAGATCCATTGTCAACTCTTGTTAACATATATTTTATATATTATTCATATACCAACCTCTAAATTCATTTGAACATAAGTCACTCATCCAAATCATATAAATTTAGTTTAAGTAGGACTCATTAATTTACGATACAATGTATGAAAGTTAAAGTGGTCTTAAATCACTCAACAAGGCTTACAATAAATAAGACTCTGGAATTATTCTTAAATAAATATTGTCAATATGTACTTAGTATTTTAACAAAAATTTCATTTTATTTGTCTCATCAAACACATAATTATATTCTACATGCATCCTATACATGCATACATATAATATTAAATATATAAATAAGGCGTGCAACTTTTGCACAAGTACTCAAATTCATCATCACACCCAGTCTGAAGTCCCGCAGTGAGGCGGGGTCTGGGGAGGTTTTATAGTACGCAACCTTACCCCTACATAGTAGAGGCTGTTTTCTGGTAGATCCACATGCAGATGTGACAAGTAAAAAAATGATGCAGAAAAACAGAAGCAATAATTAAAGTACTGGCACGCATAAAAATTGAGTGACTAAAGAAAAAAAACAAGGACATACCATTTCCTTACCCTGTGTTAAGACCCGTTCTTGTTGGCGCTAGTCACTCGAGAAGTCGACCCTTACCTACCCTGAAAACTCTTGCGGATTTCAGTGACAAATTTTGGGCCGCCCTTAACTACTCCTGACCTGAAGCCTTAACCACATCTAACTATTCGCAAAGGTATAAAGGACACGTGGTTGGACATCCTATCGCAAAAGTAAGAGACACGAGGATTCTAATGGGTGTCGTTTACCCTTATCCTATCATGCCAGATTTTCCTACATCGAGCAACTACCTCAGTGAGAGCCAACTCCGACATATTCGCCTTGATCACTTCCCTCCAGGTCTTGTAAGGCCTTCCTTTCCTCCTCTTGTAGCTATTAAGGTTTATTATCTCACCACTTCGTACCGGCGCATCCAATGGCATCCTGCACACATGCCTAAACCGCATAAGTCTTTTCTCGCGCAACTTGTCTGCAATACTAGCAACCTGAAGTCTGGCCCTCACTACTTGATTCCGTACCCTATCTCGAAGGGTAATGTCACACATCCACCTAAGCATACGCATTTCTGCTACCAATAACTAACGTGTATGGCTATGTCTAGTAGGCTAACACTCTACCCCATATAACGTGGTAGGTCGAATAACCATTTTATAAAACTTTCCTTTGAGTTTTATAGGGACCTTTTTATCACATAAACCACCTGAAGCACCCCGCCATTTGGTTCACCCAAATCTAATATGGTGTAGGATATCATCATCAATGTTGCCATCTCTCTGCATGATGGATCCGAGGTATTTAAAACTCGACTTCTGTGGTATGATGCCAGTGTCAATCATTATCGTCGCCCCTTGAGCCATATGGCTACTCGAAAAGTTGCATTCTAAATACTCTATCTTAGACCTGATGCACACGTAATCAAATTATATGCATAAAATATCAAGATTTGTTTAATTCTAGTTATTGATATTTCATAATATAAAATAAGGCTTCAAACTCTTTGGAAAATTAAATTACATTAAACATATTGATTCCTAAATAAATTAATTCTTATTGCAAATAAAAAGTTAAGTTTATATTAAAATAATTAATCAAATTCAATTGAAAACTTTTTTTAATTATCTTGACTCCTTTCATTAAAATTTATTTTAATTAAAAATAATTTTTCAGTAAACTATTCTTTTTACTTATTATAATTTAGAAAAACTCTTTATTCAAAATTGCATAAGTAAAACATTTTAATCCAATTAGAAAACTATTTCTGATCTAGTTGGAAATTACTTTTCCTTAATTACTATTTTCTAATATAAAAGAAAACTACTTTCAAAATTAAATAAAACGCTTTTAAGTTAATTAAGAAAGTCCATTACATTATTTATTTTGAAATTAATTTCTTAATTAAAAAAATATTTTTCTTGATTAAATTTTGGAAATGTGTTTTCATTTGTTAACTAATAAATCAAGAAAATATATTTTCTAATAAATCAAGAAACTTATTATTCAAATTAATAAAGAAATAATTTATAAATAAATAGAATATTAACTATTTAAATAAAATTTATTTCAATTATAATGAAATAAAAATAAATTTTGAATTATTAAAAAATATTTTTCTTAATTAAAAAGAGATCTAATTAATTAATTTCAATCTAATTGACATATAATTATTTTTAATTCTATAAACAACTTTTCTAAAATTTTAAATAGGAATCAATTTAATTATTAATCTTAATCACATTAAAATAATTAATATGATTATAGATTTGATTTAATATTTTAAAATAATATTAAACCTTGTTTGAAAATAAGTGTTGGAATACTCTATTATTAAACAAGGATACCTTTTATTTATCTTTGAATTACTTTAATCCAATAAACAAACAAGTCTTATTCAAATATTAAAATATGGTCATGCTAATTTCCAAACACCCTTTATTATAGCCCTAAAATAAATTTATCCATATACCCAAACATCCATATTCTTCCTACTTTCAAAAACCCTAGCCTCCACAATCGAAACCCTAATTTTACAAAACCAATAAGATGTTGCCTCCCATGACTTGTTGTCATCATCCATGGTTCAGCCGCCCTGCTCCTGCCATACACTTCAAATAAATATTGATAAAATTATAAAATAATTAATGAATTTGGTTCAGCCGGATTCTGCTGAGGTTGAACGTCGTTGTTTCGGTCCATGGCCTGCGCGATTCTGATTGTGAGATACTTGCAAAATAGATAACGGCGGGCCGGGAGTTGATTCCCAGGAAGCCCCTCCGACGCTCAAGTCAATATTTTTGAGAGGTTTTGGTAGCTGAGAATGTGGAAGAACTGCTAGGATTACAATCTCATACCTGAATCACGGTAGAATAGTACCTTATATATTCCGTGGATGCTAAGTTTATGTAGATCTTTACATTTGCATGGGAGTCTAACTCCCGATGGGTCGGACGGGCCGTGGACGTGTAAAGATGGGTCTAGGCCTAGTACAGCCAACCTAACCATAAGTCCCCCTACTCTTCGAGTCTGAGCCAAGAGAAGGGTCGAAGAAGTATATAAGTATTAAGCAGCGTACTGCGTAGGTAGCTCGTGTTAGGCCCGATCAATTGATTAGGACGTGATGCGATCGACCGAGCAGGCGTAACGTCCTGGCGGACCGGTAGAAGAAGTGATGGAAACGACCGATCGATTGTAATGGTGTGGCAAGTCGATCGGGCATAACCGATAGGTCGATCGGGCATGTATAAGAGCAAAACCGATTGATCGGGTGGCTAAACTTACATATAGCTCTGGGCATGATCATTACTGACGGTTCATGTTATCTGACAGGTTGTCATGGACGTCTCTCTGGCTACTGTACAGTTGTCGAGTGCGTCCTTTTAACTGCCGTGCAGCCGTCAGGGTGTCCTTTCAATTAGCGTGCTGTTACAGTTTTCAAACAATCCTAATTTACTTCGGCTCAGATTCTGCCACGTGTCCGCGATGGTTCAGGTGTTTACCACGCATCAAGCATTCCGTTCCGTTGATCTTCTATAAATACTCAGGGTTGACAGGTTACAGACTTTCTTCACGTTTATTTCGTTCTCCGGTTTCACTTTGTTTTCCCTTGCGCCTTCTTGTGGGGCTTGCGGGGGTGAAGAAAGAGCTTTCGGGGATGAAGGAGGAGCTTTTGGGGATAACGAAGGAGAGAGATATCGCGCGAGCTCAGCTTTCTTCTTTGGAGGAGGAGAAGAAGCTTTTGGAGAACGAGAGAGACTTTTGGAAGGCTCGGTTCGAGTCAGGGGAGGAGGAAAAGAGCCGGGTGGTCGCAGCGAGGAATGCGTTGGAGGAGAAGTACCAGGCGCTGCAGCTTGACATGGTGGGCCTGAGGGATGAAGTGCGCGCCGTCAATTCTAAGGTAATGGCGGAAAGGGAGCTCCAATCTAAGTTCCTTCAGGATTGTCACGAGGCGGTGCAGGCTCAGGCAAGGGCCGAGGATAGGGTGAAGGAATTGCAAAACTCTATCAAAGGGGAAAGAATTGCTGCGATCAAACGATGGAAAGAGCGATATTTTGAGGGGGAGTGCCACGAGTACGCTTGCGATCTGGCTCTTTCCATTATGAAGAACTATTACAGCGTTTGCGTCCCCGACGGGTTAGATCTTCCTCCTTTCGAGGATCACGTCGAGCCGATGATTCCCCCCGGTCTCGGCCTTTCTTTGGAGGAGATGAGGGAGAAGGTCAAGGGAGAACAGGTGATGGTTCCAGATGAAGAGCTAGACCTTAGCTCAGAGGAGGAGGAGCAATCTCCTCACCCTTCTCCTCGTCCTGATCCTGTTTTGATGACCTCCTCTCTCTCCGACCTAGCTGCTACCAGTTCTCTTCCCCTTGATCCTTCCTCGGATGTCCTGCCAGCTTTTGAAGCTGCGTTGCCGTCCTCCGAAGCTACCTCTTTCGAGCCGGCTGTTGGCTCTTCCTCTCCCGCCAAGGGATAATTTTTGTTTTCCCTCTTTTAACGCTCATCTGGTCGAGCTTGTGACCAGAAAATATATAAAGATAAAAGATCTTGTTTTATCCTTTACTACCTCATTATCTCTGTAAGTAATACTTTAAATTATCACCAGCCTTGTACGAAAAGCCTTTCCAGGTTGCGTGTGACAAGTTGACATGTTCGATATCTATATCGATGTATCGTTAGGTTTTAAAGATATTCGTGCGATCCGAGATTTTGTTATTGGCATCGTCTAGTTCCAAGATCTCGTTTGGAACTACGAACAAATGATGTTGAGGTCATGTTATCCGAAATTCTTTCTTAGCTTCGCGTGGCTCCAACTTCTTGTGTTGGCGTCCTTGTCAAACGGTGTCGACCGATTGGTAGATGTCGAACGATCCAAGATCTTGTCTTGGCATCGCGTGGTTCCAACGTCTTTTGTTGGCAACCTGGTCGATCAATATCGATGTCGGACTATTGGTCGATGTCGAGCAATTAGTCGATTGTCGACCGATTGGTCGTTTGTCGAACGTTTGGTCGATTGTCGAACGATTAGTAGTTTATCGAACGGTTCCAACATCTTGTGTTGGCAACCTTGTCGATCGTTGTCGGATGATTTGTCGATGTCGAGTGATTAGTCAATTGTCGAACGGTTCCAACATCTTGTGTTGGCAACCTCGTCAATCGTTGTCGTTGTCGATCTATCGGTCGATGTCGAACGGTGTCGAGGCTGTAGCCGACCGGTGTCAATGGCCGTAGCCATGCGGTGTCGAGGCCGTAGCCAACCGGTATCAATGGCCGTAGCCATGCGATGTCGATGGCCGTAGCCATGCGAAGGCCATAGCCGACCGGTGCCGATCGCCCTGCCCTTAATCCAATTTAACAAAACTGTTGATGCTGAAAAATCTGAAATTCTTTATTGATGACGACGAAAGTGTGGGCCGTTAAAAAACCTGACTAGTACAATCAGGAAAAAGGTTCCCACAAATTACATGCGCAAGAGCGTAAATAATAAAATGCTGAACAAGGAAATAAATAAAGTAAGCTTATCTATGGGTAAGAATGTCGTTCGGCCCTGATCTCATGCGATCTTTAGCATTTATTCTGCAGTGGTCGTCCTCTCGGCTTCCTCCTCAGCTTTTTCATCACGAGAGCTCGTTAAAATGACCACTCCGTCAAGCGCTCTTGTTTCCGCTAGGTAGCACTCCCTGGCGATCTTCTGCTGGCCTCTGACAACACCGACTCCATGCGGGGTTGGAAATTTCATTGCTTGGTAGTAGGTGGAGATAACTGCCCTAAGTGCGTTTTGAGTGGCTCTTCCTATTATAGCGTTGTATGCTCCCGCGAACTTGACGACCAAAAATTCAACTCTCTTCTCCACCTGACATGGCTTCTACCCGAATTTTACATTCAACAATACCCGAGCAAACGGGTAGGCCGATGCTCCAGTTACCCCTTTGATGGGCCCCTCAATTGTCAACAGTCGCTCTTCAGGAATTTCCATTTTCTTGAAAGCATCGTAATATAACAGGTCGACCGAGCTGCCCGTATCGATCATTACCCGCTTCACCTCACTACCGTCCATATTCAGGGTAGCCACTAGTGCGTCATCATAGGGGCAGCTAACACCATCTAGATCAGATTTGTCAAATGAGATTACCCCATCGTTCGGCTTTTGCATCTTTGTTGGAAAGTTTTCACCGACCTGCCTGGGAGGGACGTAGCTATGCTTGGCCCAGTGGGGCACTGGGCCCCCCGAAATTTTAAAAAAGTTAATTTTTTTTTAATTTTTAATTTTTTTTCTATATAAAAATATAAATTTTAGGGTTTGGACCCCCCAAGATTTTAAAAATATTTGTTTTGGGCCCCCCTGTATGCATTGGCTGGCTAC
The DNA here is from genome assembly GCA_026284465.1 of Erythroxylum citrifolium. Lineage (NCBI taxonomy): Eukaryota > Viridiplantae > Streptophyta > Magnoliopsida > Malpighiales > Erythroxylaceae > Erythroxylum > Erythroxylum citrifolium. Next base: position 31,046,163 of record JANKOE010000002.1, on the reverse strand, counting down.
GTCCCTGCTGCCTGGCATATCTTTTTATCCCTTTAGCAGTCGATCCTCCTGTTGCGTTATCCCCAAAAATCATGTTTATGATCCTGACCGGTCGGTCCTTTTGTCGCTCGGCATTCCTATCATCTCTTGCCCTGGATTGTGCCCTCGCGTTATGCCGGTCATCCGTATTCCTATTCCGCCTTTCCTCATCTTGTCTGTCGTTTTGCCTCTGATGCCTTCGGCAAGTGTCGGACCGGTCGGTTCTACCCTCGTTATCCCGACCGGCATTTTGCCCATACCTCAGGAACCTACTCAGCCTTCCCCGCTGGATAAGGAGCTCGATCTCCTTCTTCAAGTTTCAGCAACTTTTCGTATCATGACCGACATCTTTGTGAAAGCGGCAGTATAAGGAGAGGTCCCAATGTTTTAGGGGAGTTATCATGGCCCTCGGTTCTGGGAGGGGTTCCCCTTCAGCTCTCATGACCTCCAATACTTCCGCATACCGCCTATTAAGTGGGGTGAAAGTTTCACGCCGCGGATCGTGCCGATCGATTGGCTTCCGCCAACTTGACTGACCTCTCTGCCTTTTCTGCCCATCCTCAGATCTTCCACCCGACCTGCGGTCGTTTGCTTTGCGCTTTGTGTTTTTTAGCACTTCCTCAAGCTGGATGTACTTATCCGTCCGGCTTCTTATCTCTTGAATCGTGCGGGGTTGATCCAGGGCCAACGATTTTTTGAACTCTTCATCCCTTGTGTTGGTCATGAGCACCGCCAACATGGATGAGCAGGTGAGGTCGGGAACTTCCATAGCTTCATTATTAAACCGGGTGATGAACTTCCGTAGACTCTCATCCCTTCCCTGAGTCAACTGCATCACCTCCAAGGCGGTCTTCTGTGGACGTTTGCTGGTTGCAAAC
>JANKOE010000002.1:30970686-30988827 GCA_026284465.1 Erythroxylum citrifolium | reverse complement strand
ATATTTACGGGGATTGAAAATCCACAAAACAATGGTGTTGCACATAATTGAGATAACTTGATATCAAAACATAAAATTTTAAGTGTCTTAGGTGTACTGGACACTTTTCTTAAAGTGTTATTTACCTCTACTGTACATGTAAATCAGGTTAAAGACAAATTACTTTTAGAATATAAAGAATACAAAAATATTCAAGTTGCGAGAGAATGAATGTTTTTCAAGAATTATAAATGTAGAGATCGTATTGGTAGAGTTGATCAAAAAACTTATATAATCTTGACAAACACTTATGTATATATAAAGTTTTCAGAACAGACATGTCTGTTTAATACCTGTTACAACTCTTAGAAAGGAAGAAATTTTTAGAACGTCTGTTCACTTAGAAAAGCAACAACCATTCACAACAATCACATTAGTTTACTGCAAATTACAACTCTTAAAAAAGAAGTATCCCTTCATTTTCAAGTTTTACTTTAATTACTTATATCATAAACTAATTTTTTTTAATGGTATATCATAAACTAATTTGTAATCGTATTGCTTTGAATATTTTAATAATTATTAATAATTTCCATATCTCGACGGAAATATGCTCCTATAGTTTCGCCCTCATTCAAAGGTGGCAAATTCAAAGGCATGTGAAGAAAGCTGCATCTAAGCATAACCCATTAATATCAATTATCAAGTATATTCTTCTTTTTTATTAAAAAGCAGATTAATGTGTAGTATAAATCATTTTGACAGAACTTATTTTCTATTTTTTGAAATTACAAAGAATCCTATAAACAATATTTTACATATTATTGAAGAATTCAATTAGATTATAATTTAGTTTAAAATGATAATCAATGGAGGGAATCCATATTCCTTGCCACGTGGTGGTAGCTAGGTCTTCTGAACCATAACCATCAACCTACGTTAATGGTGTTCCGTGTTCCTTATCATTTTTTGAAGTAGATTTCCTTAGTACTTTGCGGCCAGAGACAAACCTTTTCAGTAGAGCCACTCAGTATCTCCATTCCTAGGTTATTTTATATCATCCTTCCTCTAGAACCAAAGTGATATTCCTTCTACCAAACCATCCATGGTGGTCATCGCCCCAAACCTCATCTCCTCCACCAACCTCTTGCCTCACTAGGGAACCGCTTTTTGGGCGTTTCCATCGCAACAACAATATAATTTCTTAAAGGGCATTTTGTCAATTCTAAGAAAGCGGGAACTTGGAATGGAAAACACGCAGGCCACGACACCCTTGAGTTGAAACCAATGAGATGGATTAACGTGCTTTTTGGTATGGGGCAAAACATACAAAAATATCAATGACAGGAAGGTTTGATCTTGCTTTTGGGTTTCCGAAGAATGAGGGATTTCAAAACTCTGTTTTAACACAGAGAGGTCAGTTTCAGTCACTCTCTTTATAAGGTAGAGCTTAAGAAGATCAAGATTCAAGAACAAGACGTAACACGTAGCACCGCCCCATTATGGTCCCAGATCAAACATGAAAGAGTAAAAACGAAAGAATTGCTGAATATCTGGTTTCGGATCCATCCCAACTTTTGTATCAGTTTTCGACATCCAAACAAACTCTGATTATGCCGGGCTGTTGGGAAAGTTGCTCACCGTTGTCCGGTTTATGCCTTTCTACAGTTTGTTCAGTCACGAGCTCTCTTAACGGGTCAGAAGACTTTATGCTCGTGAATCACTGAATAACTGCAGTAGACCTAAACCTTTATATAACTTTCATATCGGGCTTTTCCATTACAAGGCCTATATGGACCGAGTCTATACTGAAAGGGATCTATTTTCCTCCCAGACTTCGACCCACTTAGTTAGATCTTTTATTGGGTTACTTTAGTACCCTTAATCTGGATTGAATTACGTGACTTAACTGTTAAAATATTGAAAATCAATATTACAATTAATGACTGTCCATTTACAAAGAGGACAATTATGCCCTTAACCTAGAGGGCAAAAATGTCCAACACAAGAATCGACGAAATGGTAAATCAGATGTCACAAGTTACTGCTCAAGTTTTGGGGACAAATAAAATTTATTAACAAGTTACTGCTCAAGTTTGCTTGGGACAGGGTTATCGACAAGTGATTGTCGAAGTAGAATCCCTCGATGAGTCGATGTCATAAATATCCTCTCTGACTCTCATTTTGTTTTGACCGAGTTTTTTTTTTATGACAGGTATCCGCGAGTTCTTGCATCGACAGTGGGAGGTTCAGGTTCAGGTTCAGCATACCTTCCGGGAAGGGAACTAGTGTGCCAACGGCCTCGCTCAGTTTACTGGCGTGTCACGTCCAGGTTTGCATATTCTTCAAGAGCCTCTGTTCGGGATCCAGGAGCTTCTTCGCAGTGATGCATTATGCGTGGTGTACTTTAGGGCGTTGTTTTAAGCTTTTTTTAGCTTTCATTGTTTTCCGAAAAAAAAAAGAAGTTAAAAAATATTAAATTTGATTTATTTTTAAACAAGTATTATTATTAAGAAATAATTTATAAATTGTATTTAAGAAGTAATTTATATATTTTAAATAAACATATTATCTAAGCATATATTGATAACTATTTCACAGTTTAAAATGTAATATATATTAGTTCCGTGACAAAAGTTGAAAAAAAAACTAGCGAAGAGATCTTAATTCATTTAACAAAATATGTGAGGATCATTTTATAAAAAATTAAAATAATAGGAAGAATTTGAAAAAAAAATCTAGAGGTAGTCCTTGTCTTTATATTTATAAATTATTTGACTTGAGCTTCCGTCTTCCGACTTCCATAAATCCAACCGACGTCGTATGGATAAATCAGCATTAATTATGCAAACATTAAGCAGAAGAGAGACAATGGGGAAGGACAAGCGAGTAGAAGAAAAGGGCGAGGACGACGAGAGAAGAGAAGAGGCAATAGCATCAATCTCTACTTTGCAGCCCAATTTCAAGGTCACTCGGGCCTCAAACCTCCAGCTTTCCAAACTCCATGTATGTTTCTCAATCTCCTCTCATGGCTTTGCGTGGATTCAGATATTCTAGTTTGAATGATAATCCACTTCTGTTTTCCTTAATTTATTTTACAAAATGGGTCGAACTAGTTGATGTGAACTAGGTTTTCTTAATGAAATTGTGAAGTGTCGTATGGGTGCTTAGTTTTATGAAATTTTACTTTTTTGTTTTCTTCGATAGCGGTTCTGAAGGTTTATTGTTGATTGTGATACATGATTATTGGAAACCCTAATTGCAATTAGTAATTCAAGAAGAACTAATAGTAGAGACAAGAGAGAAGAAAGTAGAGAGAGAGAGAGAGAGAATTCGTTATTATTTGAAAAATCCGTTGTTTCCCCATACCTCGTTTTAACTACATTCCCACCCGTTACATTCAACCATTCATTGTATTAAACATTTCGCTCACTCTGATTTCACTAAAACAATCTTCTTCGTTTTTTCTTCAGCTATCTCACTCATTGATGATGTCGTTGCTTGTTCGCCTTAAACCTCCCCTTATTCATCGTCCTCTTCCTTTCGTCAATTCTCTAACTCAACCTCCTGTCAAAATGTCTCCCCATCTAACAACCTTGTTCACAAAATTAACTTTTAGGTAACATTGCTGAATATCATACAAATACTCCCAATGACTGTATTGTGCGTTATCTATGGACCATTGAATCAAGAGTTGCATAGTAGGTTTGTTTTTCGATTGACCAATCGCCTGTCTAAGACTGCCACTGGCTACTGTAAAACGGATGGAAGGAATTTTGGAAATTGGCAACTCACTTGTATTGACTGACCAACATGTTTCTTGAGCTGAGCAACATGGGAATTAGGATGTACCCAAGTTGTCTGTGGTAGGTGCAAATGATAAGTAACAATGCCAATACATTGAACTACTGGAAAAGGGTCAAAATGAAGAGATCCCAGCTTTTGGTTATTTTGATTCCTTAGAGTATGTTGGTGGTATGGTTGCAATTTTGCATAAGCTGAATCACCGAGTTTAAATTGTCTATCTATTCTACGTTTGTCACGACTTACTTCATGCAATTTTGAGTACGCCTCGTGAGAAATTGGATCAGTTTAATTGCAGCTTCTAGATCTTTCATGGCTTGGTCAACCTCCAAAACACTTGAATTTTCAGCTAAATATGGTATATGCAAAGGAGAAGAGTAATCATATACCGCCTCAAAAGGGGAAACACTGAATGGGGGAATGGTAGGTAGTATTGTACCAATATTCTGTCAATGATAATTGGTGATGCCATTAATGAGGGCAATCAGTGGTCATGCAATGTAGATAAGTCTCCATTGTGCGATTAACACCTTTGTTTGACCATCCAACTAAGAATGTTAAGATTTAGAGTGAAGTAATGTCACTTCTTGGATTCGAAAGAACTCAGTCAAAAAATTGCTCAATAAGATAGGATCTCTGTCAATCACCACCCAAATAGGCATACCATGCAACTTATAAACAGCCACTGAATACAGGTGAGCTAACAAAATAAAATGGCCATATTTACTTAACTTATCCACCATTGTTACGATGACTGATAATCCATTTGACTTGGGAAGGCCTTCAACAAAATCCAAACTAATATAAATCCACACCTTGTCTGGAATTGGTAATTGATGTAAAAGACCCAGTTTAGCTATAGGCTCGTATTTATTGCGTTGGCAAATTTAACATCTACGGGCTTAATCATGAATATCTTTATGCATCCTTCTCCAAAAAAAATATAATTGAATTCTCTTGGAAGTTCCCAATATACTTGAATGGACTCCTTTAGCTGAATCATGAAATAGTGAAATGATATGTTTTCTTAACTTAGGATCTAATCCCACTACTAAGCATCCTTTACAATACAAAGTGTTGTTGATCCAACTATAAGAAGACTTGATGCGAATATTGTGTTGCAGTTGAGAAATGATATCTTGCCGAGGTTTTTCCTACTGCCAACTTAATTTGATCCTGTTTAGAAGATCAATATGAATATCCACAATCATCAAGGAACATAACTCAACACTGGAAGATCGAGAAAGAGCATTCGTAGCCTTGTTATCAACATTTTTTTATACTTAATCTCAAAATCAAATCCCAAGAGCTTCAGCAACCATATTTGTTGAAATGAGGTTGTGATATTGGAAAATTGCATTTATCAAGCTTTCAAAAGGTTGTTGGAGCATTGGTTAATCCAAATGGTATCACCAAGAACTCATGGTGACCTTGATGAGTTTTGAATATTGTTTTGTGGATATCATTGGGATTCATCCTGATTTGATGGTATCTAGACCTTAAATTTAGGTTGTTTGGTATTTAGCCCCATCAAGTTCATCCAACAAATCCTCAATTATTGATATGCAAAATTTAACAAATCCTCAATCAATGATATGCAAAATTTATCTTTGATAGTACGTTTTTTCAAGGCTGTATAATCTACACAAAACCTCAACGTACCATTCTTCTTCTCAACTAGAATAACAAGAGAGACGAAGGAACTTACACTTTCTTGGACGATTCCTTGCTTTAACATCCCTTCCACCAATTCTTGTACAACCTGCGTTTTGCACACGAACATATTTGTAAGGCTTTAAGTTCACCGCTTCCGCTCCATCTTTCAATTGGATTTTGTGGTCATTTTCTTTGGTAGTTGGTAATCCTATGGGCTTTTTGAAAACATCTTCATATTCCAACAACACCTACTGCAATTCTTCCTTCTGTTGCTCCAACAATAAACTAGGCTGAATCACACTCACCATATTAGGATTCATTTGTGGATTTGTTTCCCACTTCCTTTATTTTATGGTAATAACAAGAACATCTGAATTGGGAGTTAGTTACTATGATAATTGTTCTTAGGCGTTGAAGTTCTTTTTTGGGTTTTCAAGCATGAGCTTTCTGATCTTGGCATAGTTAAGACGTAGGGCTCCGGTGCTTTGTTGTTTGACAAATAAGTTTCTGTTAGCATCAAACAATGGATAATCTATTTTAACCCACATTATTAAACTTAGGTGGTTATTTTCAAGTGTTTCATGATTTTTAAATTGGTATGTTCTTTAACGTTCTCTTTAAGATGTAGTTCAAGTTCTTAGGCGTCGACATCTTCTTCTCCCTATGTTTATGGCCACCACATTTTACCTATTATTTCTGCTTAAGCGAGCACTTCAGCACATTGACATCTATATTTCTATTCATTAAGCTTGGAAACAATGTGCATGGTACAGCTACTTTGGTATTGGGCCAACTAGGAAGTCTGACAAAGTTTGTCTAGATTTTTTTTCAGCATTGCCAACCCTTAGAGATAAGAACTTGCTTCTCTTAAGAAGTTACTTGCAAAATTATTATGCTAGATTTGACTTTTTGTTCATTGACTGTTGTATAAATCTAATGAGTTACGCATGCTTGATTCTATTTGATGCAGTTGCATTCTACAATTTAATTAGTTTTATCAAGTCTTCTCGTCTAGCTTGTTCATGCTACTTTTTCAGTTGCCAGTCCTTAAAGATTTGAACTTGATCCACTTGATGGTGTTACTTGGAATATAAATTGTTTTGGGAATGATTGGAAAATGCTTATGATAGATCTGACTTTGGCCGTTGAATGTATGAGTTCCTCCTGTTTGAGCCTATATAAGTGGAACAAATTTTTTTTCCATTAATTCGAATCCTCTTTTTTATAGGAGCTACACAAGAGGCGCTTAAAAATCAAATCAAAGAATTATAAGAAAATAAAAGGTAAGCTATCAATAAATGGCCACATCCTAGTGCAAGGCTTGCTACTAGTTATCTGACATCTTTGTATACCTTTTCAGATGCAAAAGACAAATCTGTTCATGGACACCGAAAAGATTTAGATGATGAAGACACAAATCCATCAACTGAAGACTTGGGTGCACCTAACTTGAACAGAAATGATCAAAATTTGTTTGCAAGCCAAGACATCCCAAAAGAATATCATGCACCAAAGACACGGCATAAATTACATTGGGGGTACGTTTTCTGTTATCAGCTGGCTATTGCTGCTCATGCATACAACCCTAACATGATTCATGGGCAAGTATGAATGTCTGATTATTCTAGTGTAAATGCATTCTTGATGCAGACATTCTGCCTTTCCTATCAGACAAATGAAACTGTTAGTAATATCTATATCAAACAGGGTACAACTGGATCTGAGATGGGTAATGTAAGAAGTGCAATAATTCCTTTGGTTTAAGAAAGTCGCACAGGGAACAGTCAAAACTGGTCTCTGGAAATTGGCAGCGAGTTTCTAATGTGTTCTCACAAAGCACTAGCTGAATCATGAAAGAGATTGCAGGTTATAAGTGAGTGCCTGCTTCTGTTTGACGCGAGTAAATAACAAGAGGTTTCACACTTTTAGAAAGAATATTACTTATAGCCAGATTCTTTAAGTTCCCATAATGATCATCACTTTTTTCATATAATTGGACACATGTTGTGTGGGCATTATTCTTTCTTTATAACTGCATTCCATGTTTGTTATTGCATCTCATAGTAAGTGCGTGGCACACACTGGAAATGCCCGTCACTTGAAATATATGTTCACATTGGGAGGAAAGCGTTTGAGTGAGTGTTATAGTAGTATTTAAGAGTCAAAGAAGCTGTTCTTTTCCTTTGTATTTCAGTATCTATGAGCAGGACTATAGTCCTCGAGTATCCTTTTCCTTTATATTCAGGTACTGGTGTAGAGTTCATCTTTGAGTTGCGTTTGATACAATTTTCATCTATCTCATACATGTGGGCATCATTCACAGGCTTGACACAAAGGAAAGGTGGGAAAGAAAAGCCAACATGTAGATAAAGATTATGCCAGCTGCAGCTTCTTTGGCCTTTGACGTTTTGCGAGGTTTTGGAGATGGTCTCTAGCACTTAAAAGTTCAGTCTCTCTTGGATGCTGGGATATCGCATGCCAAACAAATAACATCGATGTGGCGCGGTTACTGTGTTATCGTTTTTTCAAAATGCTGAGATGAAACTTCTTTGAGTTTCACTCAAGAATTGTGTGACGTGTTTTGAATTAAACTGTTAATTTGAAAACAAAGAAGGGCAGTTTCACTGAAGCTGGATACACCCATCATTAACATTGAACAACTCGACAGCAAAATGCGGGACAAAAGTCTCAGGTGGGCTGAAGAAGTGAAAATTGGCAAACATAAAAAGAACAAGCCGACAGAATCTCTCCTAAGCTCACTAAACGTAAGCTGTAATGACATTATTATCACAAGCATTTTCGACCAATACCCATATTAAATGGTCGGGTTAAGGGCGCGCTCTATTTCTTCCAGTGATCGTCCCTTTGTTTCGACAACATTACCTGCTATGTACAGCACACCAAGAAGACAGATGGCGGCAAATCCCAAATACACAGAGCTGATTCCAAACTTGTTTACAACGCTCAAGAAATAAAGGCCGATGACGAAATTGGATATCTGTTAACCATTAAAAACCAAGGCCATCATTATTCTTGTATCCATACGATTTTGCACTTCTTGACAAATAGAACACGTATTGATTTTCAAGTAAAAATTCTGATTCATCTTCGTTATAGGTCAACAACTTAGCTCATGAATTTTCTTTCTTTTCCTCTTCACCTAAAAGTAGTTTTTATACTAAGAGAGATCAAAACGTTAGAAGTAACACATCCCTACCGTAGATGAAGGAACCACTAACAAAAGCTTACATTTCTTAGTACTTACCCAATGCATGCCCAAGGATAAGGCAACTGCTTTTGCTCTGATCCGAGATGCAAATATCTCTGGCAGAAGAAGAGCCGGAACAGGACCGGCACCAAGTGAAAAGGACAACACATAGCTGCATTTATGACAACATAATGGTACAATTAAAAATCAACGTGGATAAAGTAATCATATAGTGCTGGAGTGGGGAAATTTTATAACTCAACAGGCATGAAGGGCTCCCAGATTTCCGTTACACATGAATTATTGATGAAGAAACAGCTTCACTAATCTGTGGAAAAGAATTGTCCAACTTACCAAACGGTGCCAAGAACAGCAAGGGTTCCAGAATATGGTGCCAGGACCTTCCAAGTCAAGGACAATGAAAGCAACAGCATTGAAGCAGCCTTTGCAAGACAAGACACCATAGGTCAATATCTAGTATTAAATAGAAGCTGTTGCAAAATGACTGACATGCCAAAACATAGTTGACATGAAAGGCATTACAAAACAGACGCCAAGGCCAAACCAGGGCAAATCGATGAATTTAACAATGTTTGTTCAGTGCCACGTCATTAAAAGAAGACTTTAGAAGAAATAACTACATCCCGAGGTACAAATAATTTCACAGAATCTTTATATGCATACTGCATAAGCAGATACTGAACAACCTACATTGTAAAAGGCCAACAAATTTGACAGCTGAAGCAATCCTAAACTAATGATTTAAGTAATAAAATAATGTCAATATTCTCTAAATCAAGTCAACAAATTTTGCACCAGAAACATCCCTACCATTCCACAAAAGCTTGTGATAAGAAGACTTTTCCTCCCCTGTTTGTCCATTAGAGACGATGCAATGGTCGTCCCTGAAATTGATTGCACAATAACAAGTTATGAAGAACTGATTTCTGATTTATTTATTGCAAAAGAAGATACAACATTACCGAAAACATTTGATGCACCAACAAGAGCACTTGCTGCAACATCAGATACGATCCCAACACTTCGAAAAACAGCCGTTGAATAATAGACAACAGCGTTTATTCCAGCCATCTGTTGGAAAAAGAAAAGTGCTACTCCAACACTAACAACTGCTTCAAAGTAAACAAGATTAGAAAAAGATAATTACCATTGATACTATGAAGTTGATATAAGCAATAATACAAGTATATGAAATTTGTAAGGACTCTTTACTATAAGCAATGATATCAGTTTATGAACTTGTAAGAAACCTTTTACAATGGACTTATGACATAATAAAACTTTAATGTGTCAAAAGCACAAACAGAAATTCTGGTGCAGAAAGATATAGAAGTTCCAGGCATTTACTCCCATTAATCAGCAAACCCCTGTTAGTTCCAACAAATGGTTAGTGATGGAGAGTAATTATTGGTAAATTGTTTTTGCACCTTGAAGACAATCATGCAACCTAATACTATCAACTTAGAAGCAAATGACTCCTGTAACTTAGATTTCAGCCCATCGAAGGCACAAAGTCCCATCTTCAAACTCAAAAGAATGAGAAGACTTGGGAAATGGCAGGTCCCATTTAAACCCAGAAGCAAAAATTATTCAGTCCCATCTTCAAACTCAAAACAACGAGAAGACTTGGGAAATGGCAGGTCCCATTTAAACCCAGAAGTAAAAAATATTCAGATGCAGCATAACCAACCAAGTACATACTTCTGACTAGTATCAGAATATTAGAATGTTTTGGATTTCGAAGTAGCATAAAGATCAACATAATCGCATTTTAAGGTCAGTTTCCTGACTTTTCAAGTACCTTTCCAATAGCGACTGCTAAACAGATCAAACCATCCGGCTTCTGCCTCCTCAGAACCTTGACCAGCGACTGACAAATCAATCATTACTCCAGCAACTCGTTCTTTACCAAAAAGGGTCTTTATGGACTTTTCTGCTTCAGCTAGTTTTCCTTGCTACAAGAACACTCATTGACAAATCCACAGACAATATAGAAAAACAAAGGTTAAATCGGGGTCAAAATGCATAAATTATCAAATATCAGGAATAATCTCAGAGAAACCTGAAAAAGCCAGCGAGGGCTTTCTGGAGAAAACGCCATTCCCACTGCTAATAGAATTGCTGGCACAGCTGCAATACCAAACATCGTCCTCCACCTAAAGGGAAATATATGTTGACATTACATATAATGACCTGATGAAAAAAGAAAATAAAATTCATCATAGAAGACAGCCCCTACTCAATAGCATTTCAACTGATTATTCAATCTAGGAATAGCCCCCTAAATAGCAGTAAGATTCCTAATAGCTCAACTGGGCATTCCACATTCATTATTGATATTTTGAAAAATCATATGTTTTCAAATCCATGTTATTAAAGAAAAAATTATCCACCAATGGATGTTAAAGTTGCTTATCACAATTTAACATGGATAGCTAACTGTTCTCCTACTGCTACAGATATGTATCATTTTGATTCTGAAAAATAGAATATGCCCCTACAAGCATCTTTCTGTAACAACTCTTTCTTTCTAGCTATTTCCTTCAACAAGGGAATCATATCTTTGCAATTAAAATTTCTAGTATTCTACATCCTCCTCCTTAGTTAGACACAAATTCACAATGACGCCACACATCAAATTTGATGGATGTGTCCAAGGTAGAGGAGAAAAAACTTTTACATGGAAAACTCTAAGAAGGAATCAAGGTCTACAGAAACACATATTTTATGTCCTAAGGGCAGGCCTCACTAATCACAGTTTAATGCTTTCCTATAATTGCACTGAATGACTCTGAGGCTTTCAAAGACAGTGATGAAAGGAGCATAGGAGTTGTTCAACTTCAGTTACCCTTTCCCCAGTATACTTTCAATTGACAAGATGGTTCTTAAGCTTCAAAGAGGAAACAAAAAGGACTACATGCCCTGGCTAGGTTACTCTGGCTATTCCCATGAAGCTCATTTCACCAACTATCTCCAACAAAATCAACATCAATCTGAGAGATAAAAATTTAACAATTCAGAATCTCATAAATTTACATCTTAACAGCTGGTGCTTCAATCTGCTTGACCTTCAGCAGGTCACTTTTTGTCAACATGCCAATTTTAAATAGTTTGCATATATGTTTTTGTCCCTCCTAGATATTTAAAACAATTCAAGGACCCCCTATATCAACTTCTGACCACTATAAAAAGCCTTGCCACTCTCAAATTCGATAACTTGCGAATGGGTATGTGCTGTGCTCAAATATCATCCCAATGAAGGAATTACAAATTTCAACTCGTGATCCCAGCTTCCATGTCCTTAACTGAAGTAGTTAATCGAATTGGTTGTTTCAACTTTTCACATGGGCAGTTAAAAGAGATCCTATTTTGTGAGAGCTTTATGAGCAAAACTAGAGAACCAATATGACTGTTATATTTAACCTGTTCCACGCTCATGGATTCTTATTGTGGTGAAAATTTTGACCAATTCACACAGACATTTTCAGCAGAGTCCGCAATACATTCTTTTTTCTCTCATGCATAAGATAATAAAAAGAAGAAAAATGAAATGTAATGATACAAAGTGGTCAAATAATTAAAGCGAGTGTCATCTTGCTTACCGTGGCTTACAAGTGTTTGCATTTAAATGTTTTAGAATGCTTAACATTTTCTTCACATTAATGGATGTAGAGCCAGGTGTTCCATAGGATTGGAAATGTAGAAAGCACGTCTTTTTGGTATGATAATTGGCATTGTGAAGGTCCTCTATATAAGGTGGAGGAAATATAGGGCTTGAAATTAGTGGTGAATCCAACTTCCAAAGTAAGTATGCTTATTCGAAATAATCAGTGCATATGGCCCTTCCATAATAGTAGGAGTGCTAGTTTCATCATGGAAGAGTTGCCTCGATGTCAGGAAGGAGAGCATGATGAAATTCAATGGCTAGCAGATAACTCAAGGAAGTTCAACACAAAAGCCTATAAAACACTGTTATAGGCTACACAGTGCACAAGGCAGGAGTGGGCAGCATTAGTATGGGATAATGATCTTAACCCAGCTCAGTCATTCATCTTATAGATGGGAATCAGTGGAGGGTTGCTTACAAGGGATAAGATCAGGTTTTCTATTAGCAATCTGAATTGTGAGTTATGTAATGTGGAATTGGAAAGTTTGGAACACCTCACCTCATGATTAGATGCAGATATACCAGACAAGTCTGGGATCGGTTGCAAAATATAAACGTGGCCCAACCAATAGATTCTTGAAGTGAAACTATTGCTTGGCTGGGAAAAATTAGAGTGCATAAAGCGGCAGATCTCAAAGCTATTAGGTTAAGTTGGGCAGCCTTGGTGTACTACATATGAAAAGAGCGCAATTGCAGAGTATTTAAACAAGTAAGTAGAATCAGTGAGATGGTTTTTCAAGACATCTTCCTACATTGCAGGTTGGCCATGTTAGCCAGAGGAATAGCTGCAAATCTGCAAGTAACATGAAGAGCAGATGGGGATTGGAGTAATACTGGACTAAGTGGTCTCGCAAGTTCCCTCGATCTCAAGATGTAGATGATTACTAGGAACCATAAATCTTTGCAAGCTAGATTCTATGGATTATACTAGTTTTGTCCTCTAGATTGTATAAATTTTCTTATAATGAAATCTATTAATTTTCGGAAAAAAAAATTCTTCAAATTGATCAAACATAAGATACTTGAACATGGACACAATGAAAAAGAGAAGATGCAGGATGAAAGAAAAAGAACCAAAACTTTCACTTACCATATAGGGTTTCCTGCTAATGGTAATCCAGCCACCAATGCCAGGAGAATCCCAATACATATGAAAAGTTGATTTACAGATCCAAGTGCACCACGTATTTCAGTTGGAGATATCTGAATAGAATAATGAGCATTAGATAATCCCTTCTTAAAATTTTTTACCAACAAGCACATTGAGGTTGCAAGAGTGTAGTCGAAAATACCTCTGAGATGTAAAGTGGCACGATAGCAGAAGATATACCAATTCCAATACCAGCGAGTAGTCGGCCAATTATCATAGTTTGTACACTCTGGGCTGTAGCACTGAAAACATATAGATAATCTGAAATATTAGTTTTGTTGTAGTATGAAAGTTGTAGCAGAAAATGAGACAGTAGGGAGTAAACCAAAGGATTGTTCCAACTGCCAGAGGAATTGCATCTAATTGAAAGGTCCTCGTTCTGCCAAACTTGTCAGCCAATGCTCCACCAGTAAATGATCCAACAGTAGCACCAGCTAGTAACGTGCTGACAACCCATCCTATTCAATTTTTCGGTGTGAATACCATAGGATTGGTAGTTAACATAGAAATGAGATTTCGTCTAAGATAGAAACATCAGCAACAGACAGATGCTACAGAGGCAAACAAAGAAATGGGCAGACAAGCGAACGCATCTTAGATTAAAAATCTTGCCTTGTAAGACAGTGGTCTCTGCAATCCCAAGATCCTTGGCAAGATACTCAAGAGCACCATTCACCACTCTGAAACAACAATGCAATTTAAGAAAAGCTATTGTGAGAAAAGAAAAACGAAAAGATGTCGCTCAATATATGCATAACTAACTGCTGATCAAAGCAAAGAAAGGTGGGGACCATGTTGATATAACAAATATAACATGATATG
The DNA here is from genome assembly GCA_026284465.1 of Erythroxylum citrifolium. Classification (NCBI taxonomy): domain Eukaryota; kingdom Viridiplantae; phylum Streptophyta; class Magnoliopsida; order Malpighiales; family Erythroxylaceae; genus Erythroxylum; species Erythroxylum citrifolium. The sequence continues at coordinate 30,974,520 of JANKOE010000002.1, read as the reverse complement.
AATCAAAATGGATTAAGAACAAATCAGCAAATGCAGTTTCAACATCGAAGTGAAGCATACCCCAAATGGTAGCCAAACAAAATAGCTCCCAGACAAGCAACTCCTACGAATGGCAGCACTGTTCCACTAGATTTGACAGGAGTTACAGTCCGAGGATTTATAGGAGTAACGTCCTCTACATCGTCATCTGTAAATATCACAAATTATAAACAAACAGCAGAAAACGACCTGTAGATTTCATAATAACAAGTTATCCACAAACCAAAAAGAAAAAAAAATGAAAGAGAGAGAACGAACCGGAAGGAAGAGCCTTGGCCGTGCGAGACCTGAAGAAGCTAGAGCGAGCGAGTTCGACGGCCATAGGCACAGAATCCGCACGCAGTCCCCAACAAGTCCTCATGCAGCAGTGATTATGACAACTATTGAACGATCCCAAACTCAAGGATGTGCTCTTCCTCAACTCACTCCCCAATACTCTCCTGCGGTCACGTCCACCGTCGATGCCTGCTGCCTTTATCCTCCCTCTCAACGCTTGCATTGATGCTTGCATTTTCTGCCTCTACCTTCCTCTTTCTATATCTCAATTGAACGCAACGCAATCAACAGATTGCTAACAAAGTCAAAGTAAGTCGTAGACGTTAAAAATAAAAGAGAGTAATTAAATTATTAAGGAGAAGGAAACGTAACCGTTGGATCATTAGTGAAATGGTTTCTTAGAAAAAATAATATCTACTCAATCCAGAGAACTCCATGTCTCACTCACCAGTGACTTGGTTTTTAAAAATATTTTAAATCTCAAGTTATCAGAAGTGAAGTGTTGTCAATTAAGAGCGGAAGAACATTGGGACTTCCGTTCCGTTTGAGAGCGATGGGTTTAAGCTGAGGAGAGGAGAGGAGGGACAAATAGGTTGGTGGAATGGAATTTTCAACTCTTTATCTCTTTTGTTTAGATTTTAGATTTTAGATTTTGATTTTCCCAGGAAAATAAATAGGGGAATTAGTTTTTAAAAAAAGAAAAATTCAAAGGAGAAAGTCGGGAATGCCAAAGTGAGTGATGACATTGAGATATTGGGATTAGATTAGATTGCGAAAGCAGAGCGAGCGCTTACGGAGGATGTGCACGTGGGCACACGTTGGCCTTTCTGATTTGGTGTCTCATTTTTTTCCCTTCTGCTTTTTCTTGTTTTATGCAACTCGTTATTTACGTGTTCTAAGCAATTGGATGGTTACATTAGACTCATTAATCAAATTCGTATATTCGTGTTTAAAAACCAAGTCTCTTAGATTTTAGTAAACCTTTTATTATTGGGTATAAAATATAGCGAAAGTGTCCTATTTACTTTTAATGTTTGTATTAAAATATACATTATATCTTAATATTTTGAATCATTTTGAAAGAGTTTTAATTTTAAAAACTGTTCAAATTTAACATTAAATTCGTATGACATCATCAATGATGTAACATTACTTTTTATTATTTACATGGAATTCACGTAATCACGCAATAATATAGATACATATTATATGAATATAATAATCATGATTTCATCATAATTTCATTTTTCAATATATATTTAACCTATGAACCCTATTTTATATATAAGTTGAATAAACAAATATGGGTAAGATAAAGAATGTTTTTAATTAATTATGATACATAAACTAAAACCAATTGATTGAATATTGATACGTGCATGGATTGCATGGCCATGCATGGGTCCTCTGTTTGCCCCTATTTTGTGATCGGAGAAGAAGGGTGATTGAGGTTGTTGGAAAATGCAACATGTAGACGTGGTCTCTTGGTTGTTGTGATCAAATAAGACTTAGTCTTATTGCTAGAGTTCATTGAGGAGTCCATTACTTAGTCATGTTTAATTCTGTTTATTTCCTTTCCTTGTATGTAGGTGGGCGTGACCCATTATTTGCTTCAGTTCGTTATTTCGTTCAAGTTTGCTTGGAAAAGTGTTATATATTGGCACAAGTTAATAAAAAAAAAACAACCTAAGATGTTACGCAAAATCTTACTTCTCCCTGAAAATCTTCCTTCCCTTCTGCATTTTCTCACAAAATTCTTGTTTACAAAATTACCCATATCAAATATAGACAACAAACCAACAATTCTTTGAGGTCTAAAAGTTTAGTGTTTTTAAGGGGAAAAGCACTTGAGGGGTTTCTACACTTTGAAGCATTGAGAGAAGAATTGTGTCATCTAGGTATAATATTGAAAATCGTTATCGTTGCCATTAATTTATGCCCTTATAGCCAATAGGTTATATGTAATTTTATGTATAACATTACTATTTTAATTCATAAAAGCATTATATATCTTTACTTTTATTTTAATTAATAAAGGAATTGGATATTTTAATATTAAAGATAAATTCTTTGTAATAATTATTGTGTGATCAAAATTATGAAATTCATTTTGCATTAATATATTGTTCCTAACTTTAGTTTCAATAAGACGATGTATTGATGGAATGGTAAAACTAACATATATTGGTCGTGTTTGGTTAATAACTTTTCAGCTATTTTTTTTTGCTGTGTGACTTAAATTAGTTGTTTGACCCATATTAATAAGCTCTTTATTTGTTTGTTTAGGAACTGGTTGGGTTGGCTAATTCAACCCAACCAGCTATTTTTTTCACCAGCTCTTTTACTGGAGCGTTTGAAGATAGCTAATTGATTTATGTCGGCATTGCCCTGCTTTACTCTCTACTCTCTACTCTCGGTCTTTTCCATCTTCTTTTTCTTCTTCCTCATTCTTGTTTTTTCCCTTTTGATGTTCCTTTCATTTGAGTGGGGGCAAAATTTTATTTTTAATAGGGAAAAAATTTTAATGGGAGCAATTTTTTTCTTATGGGGGCAAAATTTAAATAATAATTTTTTTATATAAAATTTGTTGGAGGCATTGTAGCTCCGTCCCTAAATTCATAAGTAGATCAAAGTGCGGAGGCAACTGCAACTGTTGATCAATCTCCGACCACCCACCGCTCACCTTCATCGTCTGTTCCCATGGAATCTCTTATTGAAGGTCTTTGTTGTTTTTGTTTTAGCTACCCCTTATGCTCATTTGTTATCGATACAAAAAGAGCTTAGACTTGCTTCGCTGGAGTCTCAATATCGTCATCTTAGTCAACAAAAAACAAGATACCATCTTTTGTGCAACAAGATGTAAAATTTGATGGGTTTATTGTTTATTGCATATGTAGAGGCTATAGCTTATGGCAGTGACAAGAATGAGGTTAGTCTACTTCTTCAGGCCTATGTGGAGTTTGCCCCATGATATCATAAAAAAGTAGATAAAATTGTATAATACATTTGAATACACGAAGTCATGCTTATCAGGATGATTATTTATTACACTGTAAATCGGATCCTTAAAACATTACTATTAAGCATGATGTGTTGCTCCTGATTGATGGATTTTACTTGTATTTGCATTGTTTTAATTCTTGTAGTAGTTGCTCTTATGTGAATAGCTTGGGTTTACAGAGTAACCTCATATAATAGCGGTAACACCAAATATGGTTTCAAGTTTCAAAGTCATACTCAATACAAGAAGACTGATGTAAGCGGGACCATGAACAATCAAGCAAGTCCAGGCAGAGAGCTAGTCATACCAGAATGGGCCACGACCAAAGCTAGGACCAAAAGATTTAAAGAGGCTCTTCGTACGCATGTGGGCTTTTATATTGAGAAGATGACGAACTCCGAGCCTATTGGAGAAGAGTTTAATAGAATTGAGCCCAAACTGATCCATTTAACTCAAATCCTTGGACCGGATACACTTGGAGCGTGAAGACACGAAGACTTGGGCTATTTAATGCTTCA
>JANKOE010000002.1:30928142-30941088 GCA_026284465.1 Erythroxylum citrifolium | reverse complement strand
GCCCATTTGACTAACTCCTTCTCCTTATTCTTTCATTCTTTACACTTAAGCCCACTTGATCTCATTCAAGCCCACTTCATTTAATCCATGCCAACTAACTTCTCTAACCCAGTTATTTCATGCTAACTCAATTTATGCTAATGCATTTATTACATGAAATGTTATCTAACTTAATTAATTCATTAATGCTTTTCTTTACTGTAATTAGTCATACCTAATAATAAATGAATAAAAAGAAAAAATTTTCAGGGCTAATAAGTTTGGTGAAAATGTCAACTAATTAATTTTCAGTATTATTATGTAAAAGATCAATGGTTCCTTTTAAAACATAATCTCTAAGAAAATGATGATTGATTTTTATATGCTTAGTTCTAGAATGGTGCACAGGATTTTTAGAAAGATTTATAACACTAATGTTATCACATAATATAGGAATATGAACAAAGTTTAGAGAAAAATCCTGAAGTTGATGCTTCATCCATAAGACTTGAACACAACAGCTGGTAGCTGATATATATTCCGCTTTAGTTGTCGAAAGCGCTATGTAATTTTGTTTCTTACAGGACCAAGATAGTAGACATCCTCTAAGAAATTAATAGTAACTACTTTTGCATTTTCGATCGACTTTATCACCTACATAATCTGCATCACAATAGTCCACTATGTCAAATGAATCAATTTTTGGATACCATTGTCCAAAATCTATAGTTCCATGGAGATATCAAAAGATTCTTTTGACTGCTTAAAGCTAAATTTCTTTTGGATTTGATTGAAAGCGTGTGCAAGGATACACACTAAGCATAATGTCTAGTCTTAAGCTTGTAAGATATAGTAGTGATCCAATCATTTCTCTATACTTTGTCTCATCTGTAGCTTTGCCTTCTTCTTCTTTATCAAGTTTAGTTCCAATGTACATGGGAGTACTCATCAGTTTGATATTTTCAAAATGATATTTCTTGATGAGTTTCGTTGTGTATTTGTCTTAGATGAAGATTCCTTTTTTTGTTTGTCTGATTTGTAATATGAGAAAGAATGATAATTTTCCCATCATGCTCATTTCAAACTCTCCCTGCATTAGTAGCACCAAATATTATGTCATCAACATATATTTGTATAATGAGTAAATCATTCTCCTTTCTCTTAATAAATAAGGTGTGATTACTTTCTGAATTTCTCATTATTTATCATATCTCAACTCATATTTGCCCCTAAAGATGCCAAACTATGCTCTGATACCAAAAATGTAACATCTCACTACCACAAGGTACATACCCAAACATTCAAGAATATTCAAGTACATATCCTATGATAATGGCATGTTAGAGCAAAAACAAATCCAATTTACACATGGCATCATCTAACATAATCAGAAGTCATCATAATCAGAGGTTATCAAATTTTTAAACCATTCATTGCATTCATTCACAAAGTCTACATTGTGCCCATTAGACGAATATTTACAAAACCTCATACAGGTTCTAGCAAAAACTACAAAATAACAGTTGTAACTCTCTAAGGTCAGCTGACAGACCTCTGAGCCATAACTTTTCCAAAAGGTTCTTCTAATCCAGAATAACACTAAGTCTCCTGCCTCGTACCTGAAAAACTATGTTACAATTTTTATGAGTTTTGCGAACTTAATGAGTGAACCATCATTGATGATTTCACCAGATTCGCATACACAAATCACATATTTCACAATTATTCATACAGAACATGAATATTTCAAATACTCACACTGTCATAGCACATCATTTAATCAATGCAAATCAGATCATATATAAACACATACAGATGCATATGAAACTCCACATTCGTTATTAATGTTGTGACCGAGTGCCTATCACATATACAAATACTGGCCCCTTGGGCTCAGTCAGAAACATATATCATGGAGCATAACTCTACGTGCCAAATCATATATCACGAAGTAAAGCTCTACATGCAAGTGCTTGATACTGGCCACTCTAGTCACAACGTCTTTATCTGAGCATGCATTTTATGAAATGCATCAATTCAAAATTTACCACATAACATAATCATGTATAAAGCACAGTCAGAATTTCATAATCATCTGACGTAAGTCCGACATTCAACTTTCGTTGAGAATTCACATAGCATAATACAATCAGAATTATCAAACAAATCAGAACACTTCCAATTCAGTCCCAAATATATACTCCTCATACTTTAAGTTCGGAATTCAGAAACAATCGCAACAATTCAATAATTGGAAGCTTAACAAATCAAATTAAATCAATCCTAGGAAATTCATCTAGATTGACTCACTGTACGCTCCAAGAAGCTATTGCCTAGATGGTCCGGCAATATCCGACTGGAGTCCGATGTGCTCCTCTAAAACATACGCAACACATTTACAATATATCACATTTTTTAACTAATGTAAGTATTCCTTTATACACATGTACTTATATAAAATATGCACACTGCATGTTCAATGACAATTCCGGGCTTCTTATCAAATCATTCATATATCAAAGTCCTCATTAATACCATGTATATTTATAATTGGACTAAAACAAAACAATGTCAAAATAATTTCATAATTTCATTGACCATTTCAGATTTTTCTTCTAATACACATACGGGTCAATTTTGCATACTAAATATGATAAAGTAAGTGGAAAAATTAGGAAACACTTTCTTTTGGAAAATTGTTCAAGTTTCTAATGACTCCAAGATCATCTAATTTGATTTAGTATTCTATGAGTTATGCTCACAATACCACAGACTGTGTATGTTTGAACATTTGGCTAGTACATGATCATACCCTTGTATTGTACAACTCATATCTTTCAGCTCAAATATCCAAAAATTATAAAATTTATACCAATTTAAAGCTAAGAGAATAAGATACAAGTTTGGTGAAGACACCTCAGTCTAATTTGGCCTACATAAATACAGTTTATTCAATAACCACAGGATATGATTTATGTCCTTGGTAATGTTATAGCCTAAGCTAAGATGCAGTTTCATGGAAAATTTGAAAGTCTTAGAGACAAAATTAAAATTCAACGTCTTCAAGAAAGTTGTAGAATTATGTCTCTAGTTTAATCTGAACAAGAATCAACTTATTTGAAAATCTACAGATTAAGTTATGATCAAAATACCGAAGCATGTTTATGAAAATTTTCCAGTTTGTAACATTCCAGCAGACTTCCACACTTTCATCCTATCAATCACTTTCAATTTAATTCAGATAGCTCTAAATTTTTATGAAGAGAAAGAAAAATGTCTTAGGACTCTATTGATCTAAGTTTCAAGTTATTTGGAGTTCAGATGAAAAAGTTATAGCCAAAAGACTTAGGGCTGTTTAATGAAAAACTCTAGTTCATAACCCATACATGCAACTACCACCTTTCTCTCTCTCTAGCACGCAAATCTTCGTCTTCTTCACCAACCCAGTTTTTTCTTCTCATTCCTTTTCCAACTTAATCACTTCTAAATCATCTATTATGCTTTTACACTAACTGTAACTTCCAAACAATTCAGAAACAATCCTAAACTTCAAACATCACAAATTCAAAATTCCACATTTTCATTCTCTCTCTATTGTCATTTTTCAAATGTTATGATTATTTTTTTACACCCATTCATTCAAATGATCACTCAGAACCATTTTAACTTATCTTTAGCTCATCAACACACACAAGTCAAAACTCCAAGATTCACACTTAATATCTAAATTCATTTCTACTGATTCATAACATATCAAAATATGCTAACACAAAAAACAGGGTGTTTTCGGGTAAACTTAAATGCCAACTCCTTTCATTTTTTTCTAACTTATTCATTTACAGCAAAACCTCATTTCAATCATCAATTTTACATTTACAAAATGGTTCCTTTTACAGCACATCACTTAAGCTTGTTCCCATAAATCTAAACTCATTTTCAGACATTTTCCTACATGAACAGTAATTATTAACCACGTACGTGATTTCTTTTCAAACAACAATAGAACATACATAATTCTTCGTCACCTTGCATAAATTGCTATATTTCCCAATCCAGAATCTATTCAACACAATGAGCAACAATTCCCAGTTCTGATGTCAGTCATCTAAGTTATTCAACACTGAAACCAAGCATTTACGCATGTACAATAGAATGATATAATATAAGTCATCATTTTTTCCAGCATTTTGCACTCTTCTTAAGCACAACTTAATTGATTCTTTTAGCTCCAACTCACCTTGACAATATCTTTCAACTTCTGATTCCTCAAACATGCAAACACAATATATCCATATTCAGTTTTCTCATTGAAACAGGACAGAACATATATATGCCTCAATTTCCAAATCCATGCATGCATGTATATATTTACACCAGAAACTAAACATCAGCAGAAACTACTTACTGGATTCAGCTATAAATTCTAGAGAGTAACTCAACAACACAAAGGCACAATCAATAGCTATTTGGTGATGAAAAACAGTAAAGAGGATTCAGTGAAGAACCGAAGCTTTAATAACCTCTTCCTAACCAAAACATAATACTACGTGGGTTCTTTGCATGCTTTACACTTGTCACTATTCACATGTACCACTTGTCACATAACTATGCTGCCACATGTCACTCAAGGATTGGTCCAAATTTCAATATTTTTTCAAAATTTACCAAAAATTTCAAAATACCCAAAATACACCAAAATGACCAAAACAAAATTCAATCACATTTAACAACTCAATTGTACCTGGAAAATGTCAATGAATGCACGTATAATCGTATGAATATGCAAAATGTGCATGTCACAAATAACTTATGCAAGAGATGCATTTTCCTAATTTTACAGAAATTCCTCATAATTTACTATTCTAGCCTTAACATGGGTAACGGGACGTTACACACCCAGTTTTTGTCAGTAAGTTTACTTCTTTAATGGTCTTTGGTTCTATATGTGGGATGAGAGCAACAAAGTTATTCTTGAACGATGATCTTGTTCTTAGACTTTCAGAGGGATCTCCTAGAATATATTGATATGTATCAAGACCTCTCCATTCTCTCAGTATTTTTTGTTGCATAGGCTCATGCTAAGATGAAGGAGCCTACTCTATTCCAGTTTTAGAGGGGCGTTCTTAATTTTGTAAATTTGAAGGTATTATAGGTGTAGTTTGGTTCTCCAATGTACTTTTAGGTACCAATGGATGCTCTTCATCATCTAAGTCAGTTACTGTTATCTAAGGTAATGTTTCATCAAATACCACATGTATTGATTATTCTATCTGCTTTGTTCTTTTATTATATACTCTAAATCCTTTACTAGCGGTACTGTAGCCTAAGAAAATAGCTTCATTTGATCTCGCATCGAACTTTCCAAGGTTGTCTTTTTCATTGTTTAGAATGAAATATTTGCATCCAAATGCTCAAAAGTAAGCAACATTTGGTTTTCTTCCTTTCCACAACTCATAGGGGGTCATAATAGGTCTTATGAGACATATGTTGAGTATATAACAGGTGGTTGACGCGGCTTTTGCTCTATAACCATGAGGTAGGCCACTTTTGTATAGCATTGTTCTGGCCATATCTACGAGAGGTGTATTCTTTCTCTTAACAATTCCATTTTGCTGAGGAGTCCTTAGGCATGAAAAGTTATGAGTTATGTCATTTTCATTGCAAAATTCTTCAAATTTTCTATTACCAAATTCTCCTCCATGATCGCTTCAAATCGATGTAATGCAATACCCTTTTTCAGTCTGAACTTTCCTGCAAAACTTCTCAAAGACTTCAAAAGTATCATCTTTATTTGATAGAAATAAACCCAAGTAAATTTGAAAAAATCATCTACTATAACAAAACCATAGTGTTTTCCACCAAAAATTTGAGTCTTAGTAGGACCAAATAAATCCATATGCACGAGTTCAAATAGCTGGTTATTAGTCACAATATTTTTAAGAGGGAATCTGCTTTTGATTTGTTTTCCTTTTAAACAAGCTTAACAAACCTGATTGCTCTCAAATATCAAATTTGGCAGTCCTCTTACTAACTCATTTTTGAACAATTTTGATAAAATGCTCATGCTAGCATGTCCAAATCTTTTGTGCCTGATAAGTGAATCCTTTTCTATTGAGACAAAACATTTGTCACTTTGACAAGATATATCTTCTAATTGAGCACATTATATGTTCTAATTTTTAGGAACAACGAATAGAGTATTATTATTAAGGTTGTTGATTATTTCATAATGCGATGCATAGAAAGTAACTTTGTAACCTTTGTCACATAATTGACTTATGCTAAGCAAGTTACGTTTCAATCCATCAATAAAAAGAACATTATTAATAGAAGCAGAGTTAAAATCACCAATTTTACCAATTCAGTGACCTTTGTCTTGTTTTTATCGACAAAGACAACATTACTTCTGTATTTCCTTTCAATATAGTTGAAATGCGATATTTCACTTGTAATGTGTCTCGAACAGCTGTTATTAACTATCAATTGATTTTTTTGGTCTCCATTTTGAAGCATATCTGCAGAAAGTATTACCTCATTTTAGGTACCCAAATCTTTTTGGGTCCTTTCACGTTAGTAATTTGACCTTTCGGTCTCCAAACATACATTTGAGATAGTTTTTTCATTTTTCGAAAGTAACAAGAGTGAATATATGACCACGTCTACCATAATAATGGCACACAATAAATGAATTATAGTTGTTATGATTTTTGTTACTTACCAGGTTCTTGCTATTTTGGTTATAGCTACTGCTAGATTTAACAAAGAAGTTTTTGTATAGCCTGATATTGTTATTTTCATTATACCCTATTTCGAGCTTATAAAAAACACATTTATCACTTCCAAGTAATTGTCTCTTCCATTAACAAAATTAGCGAGATCTTTTTCAAGAGAAACAATTTTTTTCTCTTAGCACATTTTTCTTTTTCAAGTTTGAAAGCAGTAACTTTCTCTTCTAATTGTTTTATCTTAGCAGAGTCATTTTCAAGTAATGTGTTTTATAACTGAATTAATTTATGTTCCAAGCATTCTTTTTTAGAAATTGTTTGTTTATTATCATTTTCAAGAGAAGTGACTTTAGATAACAAATCTTTGTTTTTCAATTCTAATACTTTAATCTTATTCATTAAAGATTCATTATTAGTTTTTGACTTCTCAACCTTTTTGAAACGCTACACTGTTAAGTGTTAACTTTTTTTACTGATCATATAAGTGATGATATGCATCTCTCAATTCATTAATTTCAATATCAGAGTCAGAATAATATACCTCATCATCTCCTGATTCGGTCATAAAGCAAACGTTGCTAACTTCCTCAAGCTCTTCTTCTTTAAAGTTATCAAAATCTTCATCTGACCAAGCTGCAATCATAGCATGCTTTTTGGGTTTTCTATTTTCTGTCTTGTCCTTTTGAAGAAGAGGACATTCTAGTCTTATGTGCCCAGATTTCTTACAATGCTAGCATATGATTTGATTATTTTGTGCATTGCTATTGCTGCTGCTGCCTTTTGATAGGAACTTGTTGTTTCCAGTTTTCTTGTTTCCTTCTCTTTTCTTCATGAGCTTCTTTTTCCTGAAGCGGGCATATTTTTTGATCATGAAGTTGAATTCGTCATTTCCATCTATTTGTAACTCAATATCACTTTCATCATCATTTGATGAATTTGATTCATCAATTGCTTTTAGTGTCATTCCTCTTTTGTATGAGGTCCTTCATCTTGCCTAAGCTCGGCTTCATAAATCATTAAGTTTCCTCTTAGCCAGTCAAGTGAGATTGTATCGAGATCTTTTGTGGTTTCCATAACTGTCATTTTAGTTCTCCATTCCTTTGGTAATGATCTTAGAAATTTTGTTACCAACTCATCATTTGGATATATCTTGCCCAAGTTTTTCAAGGCAATGATGACATTGTTGAAACGTTCGAAGAATTCGTCTATTGTTTCTCCTTGTTTCATGCAAATAGCCTTGTATTAATGCACTAAAAGACTTATTCTATGTTTCTTTACCTCGTTCGTTCCTTCAAAGTAACTTGAAGCTTGTCCCACATTTATTTTGTTGTAGAATAATATGATATCTTTTTGTACTCTTTTGGAGATAGTGCACAGATCAAATGATGTCTTGCTTTGGCATTCAGCTGTGCATTTCTTTTATCGACGTCAATCCACACCTCTACATTGTCAGTAGCAGGAGATGTAGCTCCAGCTTTGATAGCTTGCCAGATTTCAATATCCACCGCTTGAAGATAGATGGTCATTCTCTCTTTCCAATAGGAGTAGTTGTTTCTGTTGAAGTAAGGAGGCTTTGCGACAGATTGTCCTTCAAGGCTTCTTAAATTGTTTGATATGATCTATCACATGATGTAAAACACAATAAATGTGAAACCTTGCTCTGATACCAAATGATAAAGCAAACACACGCAAGAGAACGTGAATTGTGTGTAACTTTAAAAATTTTGCAGGTTGCTTTCAGTTTAAAAGAAAATGATAGGATCCTGTCTATAATTAAAATAGTAGGAGCCTGTTGTGCAATAGGATCTTATTTAAATGGAAGTAGCTTGTTAAACGATAAAAAGCTTGTTAAACGATAGGAGCCTGCTAAATGAAAAGTTCTGTTAAAAACAATTTAACACCGAAAATGCTTGTTAAAACTGAAAAGAACCTCTTGCAAGTTGAAAACAGAAGGAGCCTATTATAAAGTGAATGAGCCTCTTGCTGAAATAAACACACACACAAACACACACAATATAATGTGAAAATTTAAAATTTAAGAGAAGAGAGAGAAGGACGCAGTCGATTTATACTGGTTTAGCTGACAACTCATGACTACATCCAGTTCCCAAGTATCTAACCTGAGTGTTTCACTATAAAAACTAAGTAGTAATTTGACGAGCCTCTTCAAGCTCATGAGTACATATTTTTCAAGGTTCTCCAACCTTCCACACTCAAAGTATATAACAAGCTTATAAAAGCCCACAGAATAATAAAATGTAAAATCAAAAGTAAGTTTTCAAATAACAATTTCTTTCTTGATAAAGTGCTTTCACTTTCTAAGGCACAATAAGAATGACATGACTCTTAAGAATATAGATGCTGCTCAAATATTTCGAAAGTCTAAGTATGTTTGTTGCTTCACAAGTGTTGTTGCTCTTCTTTAAATAGTTAATTTGTTCAACTAGCCGTTGCTTCATCTTAATTTTGAGTTGACTTTGGATTTTCAATATCATCTCTGCTGGAACAAAAATTTTCGGAGCTAATTATTCAGAACGGTAAGATCCTCCCATATGTTAATAAGGAAAGTTTACTAATAAGGTTCCTACAAGAAATGAAGTAATTTTCTATGATTTTATTTCTTTTAAAAAATACCGTTATCTATATAAGGAAATAAATCTAATTTAAATTTTGAAATATTATATAGTTATCATCAAAATCATTAAATATAAACCTTGAGCTAACAATGACTACTAAAATTTTCACTAACCCTCTATAGTTCACAGTAGAATAGGCAGTGCCATAACCAAAACAATAATAACAACAAACCATTACTTTGCCTTCCTACTCTAAGGTACTCTATAAATAATGTGTTAATTAACTACTACAAAAGTCCAGCTTATGTGGGATTGGGAGGGCCTGTGGGTAGCCATTAAAGAAAACTAAGATGGTGGGTGGTACACCTCCCCCAAGTGTTGCTTTGAGAGAGAGAGATAAGCCACTAAAGATGAAACCAACATCAATGTCAGTTGCTGTTTAAGTAATGTAGACATAGAGAGTATAGGAAGAAAAGAAACTTAGATTCTTATACTTATTTTTATTTATTTGATGTGGATTTGGCATGACACATGTATACTACATGTATCATAACACAACTGACGTGATTTGTCACGTCAATATCATTAACAAAGAGACTAATGTTGGATTATTTTTGAAAAAATTGAAAAGTTAAGTATTATATTGTTACTTTTTAAACTTTAGCTTATAATTGCAACATTGTGTAAAATTTATTTTTTTAAAAAATAATTAATCCTTAAATAATCTTAAGTTTTAAGGTTCATCATTTAATCTTAATTAGGAGTAATATTAGTACTCTCAAATTATATATATATATATATAAATCATACAATTTTTTCGTAACATCATAAAATTTAAAGATAATGTTTAATTATTTATATTAACATTTTTGTGTCAAAAAGGAAAATTCCCGGCAATGCCATGACAAGATGCAATAAAAATCATAAAACACTAAATGTCAGCAAGAAGAACAAAAAGAAAAAGATCCATACCAAATTTCTTGGTTACAAAAAGAATCTCAAAATCATTCAAAAGATGAGTAAACACCAAATTAGAGCTTGAGAAGATTTCACTTACGCATGGTTTCTCCATACCCTTTTGTATCACCATAAAATGTGGCATGAGCATAACGCCACCATGCTGACTGAAATAGTTAGCAACGCTCAAGGGGCTTTTCTTCCTTCGAGAAGCATTGGTGAAATATTCTGTTGTTGTAAGAATTACTGGGTGATTAAAACTCTGGCAAGAAGGTTAACAATTGTGCCTTAAAGATAGACCTTTATAAAGCATAAGATATGATTGGATGGGGATACTTGAAGGACTATATACAAGGGATTGGGTTACCACCACGGTTTTGCCATTGGATATTCCAATGTATACAAACTCCCGCCTTGAGTGTCTTAATTAATGAGATTCCTACGAAGCCTTTTAGGATCTATAGAGGGATTCGGCAAGGGTATCCTCTCTCCCCTTACCTATTCACTCTAGCGATGGAGGGTCTTTCCAGGTTATTGAATAAAATGGTCTAGTGCAATTGATTATTTCAATACCATTATCAATGTCGTGAACTGAATATGTCTCATCTATTATATGAGGATGACGTGATATTATTGTGCAAGGCTGAACCGCAGGTGATTATCATGATGCTAAATTTGATGAAAATCTTTTCTAAGCATGAAAATGAATATCCAAAAGAGTGGCATTTATGTTTCTTCCGATGTCAGTAATAGGGAGCAACTCAGTAGTATGGTAGGGTTGCCTCTCCAAGAAACTCCATTAAGGTATTTAGGAGTACTGATCACATCAGGTAAGCCAAAGTATTATGATTTCTTCCCTTTGCTGGAAAAATTGAAAACCGTATCAGTGCATGGCAAAACCAATTTCTCTCCTTTGCTGCGAGAGTTACCTTAATTGTGTCAGTGATGAATAGTATGCATATGCACTGGGCTGCTCGTGTAACTATTCCGAAAAGAGTTATTAAAGAATTGGAGAGGATATTGAAAGCTTTTCTATGGACGGGTAAGCATAGAAACTGTAAAGAGGCTAAAGTCAAGTGGAGTGAGATTGTGGTGTCCAAGAAGCAAGGGGGTCTGGGTATTATTTCGATCACTCAGATGCAGCGAGTATTACTTATGAACCATATTTGGCGACTATTTGTGTTGGGCCCCGATTCCGCAGTCCGACCTCAAGGGTCGAACCACATTCCCGAGACCCAACGATCCAAACCGGAAGTGAAAACGCGAGCGGGAACAAAATAGGATTATCTCAACGAACCCTAAACCGATTAGCAAATGAGGAACAACATTAAAATCAACAAAACAACAAATTTAGGGATGTCCGTTAAACGGACACAGATGTCCGTTAAACGGACATCGAATGGGCTAAATGCCCAAACCTTACCCGAGAGTGTCCGTTAAACGGACACTCATGTCCGTTAAACGGACACGCTCTGGACAAAAACACTAACTTTCCCGAATGTGTCCGTTAAACGGACACACCTGTCCGTTAAACGGACAGATTCTGGACAAAACCTCAAACTCTCCCGAATGTGTCCGTTAAACGGACACTGATGTCCGTTCGACGGACACACCTTCGAAAGCATGTCCGTTAAACGGACAGATTCTGGACAAATGGCCAATCTTATCCGAATGTGTCCGTTAAACGGACACTCATGTCCGTTAAACGGACATGCTTTGGACAAGCATGCCAAATCCACCCGAATGTGTCCGTTAAACGGACACTGATGTCCGTTCGACGGACACACCAAAAACAGGCGCTCTTTAACTCACCCGAATGTGTCCGTTAAACGGACACAAGCTGGGCAACATTACCCAACACTCTCCAATTTCTTCCAACCCACAAATCAACCAAACAACACAAGCACTTCAAATCCTCTCAAATCGCAGCTACTACACCCAAACTCAAAACACTTCTAGCTTCTCCACTTGACAACTCATAACCCAAAACCTTAACCCAAACAATACATGCAAGGGATAAAATTCAAGCAAATCTTATACATTCATCAATGGACATTTCAAAAGGGATTCATCATTCATAAAAATAGATATCTCATCTCATTTTCACTTTCAAATCAATGTTCATACACAGCTTTAGATTACATATCGACAATTCATCAATTTTACAACGTTCAAAATACAATTGATGCCCATGTTCAATATGCTACCTAAAGCTATCAAAATAATCTAACTAAGCCAAAATGCAATCTGCTATTCTCTCGCGAATGATCCAAACGCCATGCAAGGACTATCGAACTTCCTGGTCTTCACCTGAGGGGGGAAATAATGGGTTGAGCTTTACAGCTCAGTGGCTAAACCATTTATAGCAAATGGCTTCGAGCCACAAAACCAACCATAATACATGCACTTTTCAAACATACATAAGCATCAAGATTTAACATGGAGCTTCATTATTTCCAAACAAATAACATTTCACAATTTGAATATCAACAAACATTTTATACAATTTGATTTAAACATGTCCAAATACCAAATGCAATGCACCAATCAATGTCTCGAGGGTTCCGTGAACAAAACGACAAAATCGAAGTTTACGTCGTGAATCAAAACGAGTCCAATTTTCGGATCTTGTGGCCACAAGCGGGCAGCCGGGATAAGGCTTAAGGCGTCATTGTGCACATGACTCAAAACGTTCCCCTCTTACCCAAA
>JANKOE010000002.1:30883084-30893596 GCA_026284465.1 Erythroxylum citrifolium | reverse complement strand
GTTAGCTCCTCATATATATGTATATTTATATATTTACTATAGCTGTAAATTTTATTCTAAGTGTCCTGAGTCTAACATAATATTGTACCTTCCACTTGGAAAAATATGACTTAATTTAGTGATATCCACGAGATGGAAAATTTTATGTTATTTGACTTTGTGGTGTGTATCTGAACCCAATTCTTACTCTAGCATACGGTATCTTGAACTTGGTGGTACTTGATGGGATGCAAGACAAGGAATAAAATGGATGATATACTGGAATAGATACTGTAAGGTACTGAACATTTTATGACAGATGAACAATTTAAACATGAATAACATTGCTAAAAGAAATGCATTTTTACACTATATAATGCTCTGTTTAAGCAAAGAATGAATGTTATAAGTTGATGTTAATTACCTTGCGCCCTTTATTGTATCAGACACCATTTTAAGCTATCTGTTGACTTATTTTTAGTTATGCTTCCTGTCTTTGTTGAATAGGTTAGTTCTTCTTTGAGCTTGGGATGAATGAATCAGAAATGATGTTTGAAGCATATTCCATATCAGTTCCATTGCATTTAAGCTTACCAATGTTTTGATTATTCCCATTCAACATGTTCGATCTGAATTTTGTCTCTCTGTCCTTATCAGGCACGACTAGCTTTTTGCACATTTATGGTAAAGCCGTCAACTTTGCTAGTCTTGGATGAACCGACTAATCACCTGGATATACCTTCAAAAGAGATGCTTGAGGTTTGAGTTTCTTGGTAACTATATTTAGCATCTATGTTTTATTTTCTACAAGAAATGTGCTAACCAGAATGTTTTGCTAATCAGGAGGCCATAACAGAATACAAGGGCACAATTATCACGGTCTCTCATGACCGATACTTCATTAAGCAAATAGTTAACAGAGTAGTGGAAGTTAAAGATTGCCAGTTACGGGATTATGCAGGAGACTATAATGTAAGTTCCATCCCTCATTTTCTTTTTCTGTATTAATCAACATATGAATTGAGATTTGATATGTGGCGCCGATAGATTTGAATAATTGTTAACATAAGTTCCAACGGTCATCGGGTCAACATACGAATGGAGACTTGATATGTGGCACCAATATGTTTGAATACTTGTTTCGTGACACGATAAAAATTCGTGCTTTTCTGACTTTTGCAAAAAACTTGGTAACTTGATATATCGGGAACATGTTTGGGGTTCTGTTCATCTTGAAATCTTAAGATGCAAACAATTCTTTGACATAAAACTGGTGGACTTGCAGTATTATCTTGAGAAAAACCTCGATGCAAGGGAAAAAGAACTCGAACGCGAGGCAGAACTCGAGGAAAAGGCTCCAAAAGTGAAGGCCAAATCCAAGATGTCAAAAGTAAGTTTCTTCTGTATGATTAAATTGCATTGCACTACACTATAGACATGAGCTTGTTAGTATATGTGTACTTAATCCAAAAGCTCTTGTTGCATACTACAACAGGCCGAGAAGGAAGCTCGGAAGAAACAAAAAATGCAGGCCTTCCAGGC
This sequence comes from Erythroxylum citrifolium, assembly GCA_026284465.1. Taxonomy (NCBI): domain Eukaryota; kingdom Viridiplantae; phylum Streptophyta; class Magnoliopsida; order Malpighiales; family Erythroxylaceae; genus Erythroxylum; species Erythroxylum citrifolium. The sequence goes on along the minus strand of JANKOE010000002.1, from coordinate 30,892,075 downwards.
TGCAAAACAAAAATCAAAAGGACTGAAGAATTCCAAGAGATGGAATTGAAGTTTAAACTTCCGAGTTGTATGAATTGATTTCACCTTGTCAAGAGGTTCAAGTTCAAGTTCAGCGATATGGCTTATTTTTGAGCCAGTTACTTGACCATTGTACATGATATTTTGTTATCAATAGAAGAAATGCAGGTTTCAGCTAAAGGTTGCAATGGTGGTCTCAGGCTTCAGTCTTATAGCTCATTTGAATGAATTATATTATCCACTTGAAATGTATTTTACTAGAATTGGTGTGTTGAGGAAACCATTTGACCAATTTAATAAATTTTATATTTATCAAAAAACTTTTAATAAATTTTAATTAGTAATTTAAATAATTTATTTAATACAAGTGATTATCATCTAAAATAATAAAAAAATTCCAAAAAAATAATGCACAGAAATAAAAAGTTCTAATTAAATTTTTTTAATATATATAATAATAGTTGGTTCGCTCACTTTATTAGAATTTTAACAAACTTAATATAAACCCTATATAATAATAGTTGGTTCGCTCACTTTATTAGAATTTTAACAAACTTAATAAAAACCCTAAACCCTAAATCTTAAACCCTATCGGCTCTTTCCTTGATTATGACCCTACTGTTTGCAAGGATGCTACTGATGAATATGTGATGCGGATTAGGGTGCGGATTGATACCACGAAATCACTTCGTAGAAAGAAGATTGTTGACCCTGACGGATTGGTGTTCTATGCCATGTTTTCCTGTGAACGGATCTTTGTTTTTTGTTTCCTCTGTGGGAAGTTGGGACATACTGACTCTTTCTGTGATTTACTCCTTCATCACAAGCGCGAAGAGTTAAGGCCGATGTGGGATGAAAGCTTGCGGGCGGCTGGTCGGTGGACGCAATATTCGACGAGTTCTTGGCTGAGGCCGGACGCGATGGGTGCTACGGTTTTGGGTGTTCCAAACTCTGAGGGATTGGTTGGCGGCAATTGTGATGTGTTGCCCTCCCAAAGTTTTCAAAATTCCTTCCTTTGTGGGACTTTGAATTTTGATCCGCAATTTGCCGCTACATCTTCTACTGCTGGAGAAATGGTTACTAATTGGCAGCCTGTGGGTCACGGGTCCAATGGGCCTATGGAAGACGACCCTATGGCTAAACCCACTGATCCAAAGAAGATGCCTCATTTCCTACAGACTCTTCCAACCCCCTCTATTTCTGTACCAAAGGATTTGGAAAGGGGTACAACACAGCATCCAACGGTCGAACCTTCCATTACAAAGGTTGACCGACGGCCATGAGGCTCTTAGTGTGGAACTACCGAGGTGCGGGTAATCCTCGGGCAGTTCGAGCATTGAAGGATTTGATTCTTTGACATTGACCCGCAGTTGCTTTTCTTTCTGAAACCAAAGTTCATGGTGTTAGGATGGAAGCGTTACGTTCTCTTTTTCGTTTTGATTCTTGCTTTTTAGTTGACAATCTTGGCAATGGGGGTGGCCTCTCTATTATGTGGAGTAATTCGGTACAGTTGTCCATTCAGAGTTATTCTGCAAATTTCATTGATTGTGACCTTCAATGTTCTGGGCGCACTTAGAGGTTTACAGGTTTCTATGGCTACCCTGAACGTTCTAGGAGGAGGGACTCGTGGCAGTTATTGAGATCCCTTGCTGCCTGGAGTAGTCTTCCTTGGTTATGTGTCGGTGATTATAATGATATTACAGCTGCTGCTGAGAAGGATGGTGGCCCGCCTCAAGCCAACTTTTTGATAAATGGTTTTCGTGAAGCGTTAATGGATTCAAATTTGGTCGATATCTTCACAATGGGCTCTTTGTTTACGTATGTATACAGGGGGACTTCGCCGGATCGGGTGAGGGAGAAACTAGATAGAGCTTGTGCTACACCGTCTTGGAATTCTCTTTTCGTGAATGCTGTGTGTACTAATTTGGTGGCTCCTGTATCCGACCACTCTCCTCTTTTGGTCGATACTGATGGCTCTCTTGGCCGCACAAATCGAAACATCAGGTTTGATAATTCCTGGTTATTGGATAATGACTTTTTTTGCCATTGTGCTGCGCTCTTAGCAGGGCTCGACAAATGATGATTTTATTCGTAGAAGAAATAAGGTGATTGACGATGTTCAGGCTTGGGGGACGACTCGAAATCGCTTGCAGTGGCAGCAAAAGTGTCTTGTTCAACAGAAACTTGACTCAGCAATTGATAGCTTGGATCTTCTCACTATCCAACACCTGAAGGAACAATGGAATATTCTCTTGGCCGAGGATGAGATTCGATTAAAGCAACAAGCTAAAGTTTTTTTGCTACAAAATGGGGACAAGAATTCGAAGTATTTTCATAATAGTATCAAGGCTAGAAGGCGTGGCAACCGGATAGACAAACTTCAGGATGCCTCGGGTTCTTGGATTCACAGTGAAGTTGGGCTGCAAACTTTAGTGAGGGATTATTTTGGTGAACTTTTCCAAGGCACTGTCGCCTCTCACCGTCGTCCCATTACTGGCTTGGTATCAACATTGGTTAGTCCTAATGATAATGTAGCCCTCACGCGACCGCTCTCGGATGATGAATTTCGGACTGTCCTTTTTCAAATAAACCCAGATAAAGCGCCTGGCCCTGATGGGTTGAATCTGGCTTTCTTTCAGAAGAACTGGACCTTGATGGGCAAGGATATTTCCGATGGCTGTCGTTTATGGCTATCCCAAGGTACCCTCCCACACTCTTTAACTGAAACTTTGCTTGTTCTAATTCCCAAGTGTGAGAGTCCAGTAACAGTTAAGGATTTTCGACCTATAGCTCTTTGCAATGTGCTGTATAAAATTCTGTCCAAGGCTCTTGCCAATAGGTTGAAACATGTTCTTCATAAGCTGATCTCTAAGAATCAATCTGCTTTTATTCTGGGTCGTCTGATTACGAATAATTTTATGGTAGCTTCTGAGACTATTCACAGTTTAAAGCATCGAGCTAGGAGCCATAATGGTGCATGTGCCTTGAAAATAGATATTGCTAAAGCTTATGACTGTGTTAATTGGGACTATTTGTGTGATATGATGGTTGCTATGGGTTTTGACCCGGTTTGGTTGACTTGGATGAAAATGTGCTTCATGGATATTGATTATAAAATTTGTGTCAATGATTCCCAAGTGGGGCCTATTATTCCTTCTCAGGGTTTACTACAAGGGGATCCTCTCTCCCCATATTTGTTTCTATTTGTAGCGGAGGGCCTTTCCCTTTTACTTAAAAATGCTGAGCGTAGGGGCTTGATTCATGGTGATCGGGCTGGTCAAGGGTGCCCGCAGATTTCTCACCTCTTCTTTGCAGACGACTCACTTCTCTTTTTTTAGGGTAACCTTCAGGAAGCTTCAGCCATTAAGGCTATTCTGGGCACTTATGAGGCTGCTTCAGGTTAGTCTATTAATCTCACTAAGTCTGGCATTCTTTTTGGTCCCTCGATCCCTGAGAATGTAACACATGCTATTTCTGGACTTCTCCATGTTACTCTTCCTATCAGTGGGCATTCGTATTTGGGATTGCCTTCATTAATTGGTCGAACTTAAAAACAGATCTTTTCTTTCTTAAAAGATAGGGTGTGGAAGCGCATGAATAACTGGAATAGTCGTTTCCTGTCTAGAGCTGGCCGAGAAATTTTAATTAAATATGTTGCACAGGCAATTCCAGCCTACTGCATGAATGTGTTTTTGTTACCTGTGTCTGTGTGTAATGAGCTGCAGGTCATGTTTATTAAGTATTGGTGGAATGGCAAGCGGGATCGTGGGGGTATTAATTGGCTTGCTTGGGATTGTATATGCTGTCAGAAATCTACTAGTGGAATGGGCTTCCGTGACCTACGATGTTTTAACACTGCTTTGCTAGGGAAACAAGGGTGGCGGCTGTTGACCGATACCAACACTCTCGTTTACAGTGTCTTCAAAGCTAAATATTTCCCTCCGGGGGATTTTTTATCCGCTACTCTGCATTCCGGGTGTAGTTATGTTTGGAAGAGTGTCTTGTTCTCTAAACAGGTGTTGACACAAGTGGTCACATGGAGGGTTCGTGATGGGCGTAGTATTTATGTGAATCGGGACCCTTGGATTCCCCATGCGGGTAACTTTTATATGGAGGATGGTTCTTCTTTTATCCCTGATGCTTTGCGGGTTTGTGATCTTTTTGTTGCAGGCGCAAGGAAGTGGGATATTTCCAAGCTTATGGATTTGTTCTCTGTTAATGATATAAGAAGAATCTTGAGCATTCCTTTGAGTCTTCGAGCCCATCAAGACAAGTTAGTGTGGCATTTTGATCGGAAAGGTTTCTATACGGTTAAATCTGCTTATCATATAGCTTACCGTTTCTTCCGACAGGGTGGTAGTATAGGGGGTGTTGGTGTGTTTTGGAAGCACTTACGACAGCTTGATGTTCCTCCCAAGATTCGGGATTTTATGTGGCGTTTGGGCCGCAACGTCCTCCCTACTAGGGATAACTTGATAAAGCATGGGATTACTGTTCTCTTGCCATGTTTGTTTTGCCCTGCTGAGGAAACTGTGGATCATGTTTTTGTTACGTGTTGTGTTGCCCAAGATGTTTGGAGGTTAGCCGGCTTTCCTTTCACTAATGTGAATTTGTCTTTTCAGGATCTATTCTTGCACATCTTCTCTTCCTTCAAAAAGCGGAGGGCCGAATTGGGTGCCATGGTGGCATGGCAACTTTGGGCAGCCCGCAATGCTCTCCTCTGGTCCAATACCAGGCCTCATCTGTTACATATTACCCAGTCCGCCCGGCTTATGCTGGAGGAGTTCCAACATGCTTCCTCCACATTGCAGACAGCAGCGGCACGAGTCCAGGCTGGTGTGACTCCCATTCGCTTTGCCCAAGTACACCACCACGTTTCTTGGCTTGCATATGTTGATGGTGCTATCTTCGAAGTTTTGGATCTGGTGGGTTTTGGTTTGGCTATAGAAGATGCAGAAGGTAACTTTTCTTTAGCCATTTCTGGCTATGAGGAAGGTGGTAATCAAGCGGCAGTGGCAGATGCCCTTGCTTTGCGGCAGTGTTTACTTTACGCTTTCGATTCTTTACTTGATCCTGGTTGTGTGTTTACCGATTGTCAGTCCTTATATTTCGCTATTAATTCCTCGTGTGAGGATAATTTTGCTTTTGGTTTGCTAGTGTCCGATTGTCAGGCCATTCTTGTTTCTAGGTCGGATATTCAGATTTTTTGAATTAGGCGTCAAGCGAATCGGTGTGCCCACCTGCTCGCGCGTAATTCTATTCGTCATGGCAGGTTTCGTCTATGGGTTGATATGCCTGATGTATTGTTTGAGATTTATTCTCGTCGCCTTTAATCTTATTACCTTTATTTTTCAAAAAAAAAAGTTTCTTATAGTCGTCCTCTAACCAATAGAATATAATCAACAAAATTTTAAAAAATTAGTTGATTAATAATATATGAATTGAAAGATTATGTATTTATTTTAAACTTCTTACAAGAGTAAATAAAGTTGACCGTTACAGGGTAGTAATGGACACGAAACAAAAGTAAATTACGTTATTTGTTCTTTTTGTTTGGTTACTAATGAAAAAATTTGCATTATTTACACTCTTTTGGAAACGTAATCATGCAATTGCAATGGTTTTTCTTTAAAAAATTGTATTAATATAGAGATCTTAGGTACCATTTCAGGTACTACACCATATATTAACCTCTATACTTAAAAACATGACAAATGGACTAGATTATGCCAGATGGTATAGGCATCCAATAACATGTATAACACATGCATTATTCAATCTTACAGTTATCCTCAAATTGTGGTGCTCATAATATTACATTATCCATTTTGTTGGACTTTAATTATATTTTGCGGTTCTATCAAACACAATAAAAGATGATATCTGGTAAAATGTAATGGAAGATAACAGTTATGTTATACTATTCGATGCTTTGTTAAGTAGTTTACAAAAGCGTAAAATAATGAAATATGCATGAAATATATTGTATATAAAACTATATACGCTGTTAAACAAATAATCATAATTATACAGATCTCCTTCCATAATACTCATTAATATACAAACCATATCTTATTTTACACTAAATTCCACCTTGTTATTATATTTTACCACACATTAATTATATATTTGAAACTTGAGGATTGAGAAAGCAGTTGCAATCTGTGACATTTCCAAATTTATGTAATCGCTAGTACTGACTGTAATATATGTGAGTGCACAAAATTATATATATTCCCTAATAAAATTGTTAACCCCACACTAGTGGAAGTTATTAGTAACACTCGTTCCTGGCATGTTTACTTTTTCGTTTCTATATAATAATCCTAATATCGTTGACGTATTGGATTTAAGTGGATATGAACCTTGGAATATAGTGGGAACAAAATGACCTCAGAAGATCATTGTCATTTTCAAGCATAATCCCCTAATAGAAGGGACTTTGTTGGCTGGATTGATGCTAATCCTGCCAGCAATTCATTTTAAATCAAAAATGAAGGACCACTTCGTGTATATGGCAACGGCCACGCAGGGACAGGACAAGACGAGTTTTAGAAAGAGCGGAGTGCAAATGTAATGGACGCCAGACATATATACTGGTTCTAGAAGTGGGACAATGAAAATCGGCACATGCCTCAACAGAAGCTTTTAGGTAATTTTGGTTTTAATTGACTGTTTACAAAATTATTAATCCCTTCTAGCTTGAGAGTGGAATGTGAAGGACCTTGAAACCTAAATCTAGAGTAGCTTAATTTTTTAAGTAACCCTAGGTAAAGAATAAGAACACAGTTTACTGATGGCAGTTAGTAAGATGCGAGAAGATATTTCCTTGTTGAATTTTCAACTGCTTATGTCTCAACGTCAATCACGCAATCATCCCAACACTTTAGTAACAATAGTGTAGCAAGTCACAGGTCATGTTGGACCAATCGTCACTCTCTTTCATTGTTTCCCCACCAACTTTTCACTCCATATCAAGCTTTTCGTGGAACAAAAATGTGTTAGGTTTCATTTTTCTAAGCTAACCCATGTTCGTGAAGTTAAGTGTTTGAATCTTTGAGATGCTCATTAACGTTACCAAATCAAGTAGTTAGATACGGTAAAACAAGTACAGTAGAAGACATGAACTAAATATGAACAAACATGGAATGAAGTCATATATGTACGTACATACAACCCAGGTGGGGACATATATATATATATATATATATTAAATTAGACCGAAAATTAAACTAGTAAAATAAAAAATTTAAGATTTAAAAAGTTCAACTTATATTAGATAGTCATCAAATCGACTAAATATTGAATAAAATTAAAGAATTTGAAATATAATTAAAAGATGTTGTCCTTATAAATTGAAATTTTAAAGTTTAATTAAAAATATTATTAAATAAAAATTAATTTATTTTAATTTATAAAAATGTATTAAAACTCAATTGATATTAATAAAATTTTGAATGTTTAATTTAATTTAATTTATAATTTTTATTGTTAAAATTGATTAATTAATAAAAATATCAGTTAATTAATAAATTAATCAATTTTAACAATAAAAATTATAAATTAAAATAAATTAAAAAATTAAACATTCAAAGTTTTATTAATATCAATTGAGTTTTCTTTATTATTGATAAGCAATGAAGATATATTTACCAAAAAAAAGATAAGCGATGAAGATAGAGTAGAAGTGGGTATTCGTTTAAGTCTACACGTTGAGTAGTTGCACAATCCTAGGACCACTCAATATCTAATGTTGAAAAGATTAGTTCCATTTTGTCAGAGTTAGCTTCTTGACCTTGGTTTTCGTGCTCCATCTTGTCTAATTTCCTGCTAGTTGTTGCTTGCTCCTCGTCCATTGCCTTGGAATTTTCACAACCAACTTGTTCTTCGTTTCTCTTCTCTGTCCCAACTTCTCGAACCTTTAATTGTTCTCTCTTTGCCTTGTACTAGTATCTTAACCTTTTCCTTTACTATAAAAATACCCTGTGATCATCGCAAAACCATATTGTCCAACTAGGTAACCCAAGTTTGATATTTCCTGTTCTTTTCTAGGGTTTCCGGTTTCTCTTTATCTATCTTTATCTCCCTCTAATGGCTAATATCAATTATCAGATACAATCTGAAGTTAAGATCACCAACAACACAACCCTGAAACTTTTCGGATTCAAGATTCTTGACAAGAACCCTGTGGATTCAGACAAAACACCGCTGGCATCATTAGAATCAGAGAAGTTCCAGTCCATTGACGATCGAAAATACGAGTGCCAGTACTGTTCTCGTGCATTTGCCAACTCTCAAGCGCTAGGAGGCCACCAGAACGCCCACAAGAAAGAAAGGCAGCTGTTAAAACGTGCACAAATGCAAGCCACTCGAAACTTGGCAACTTCATACATTCCCAATTCCATGTTCTCTCCATTCCCTCCGCCACCAACACAAATCTTTTCACCGGCAGCGACTCCATTAGCCATGGAACAAAACCAGTTCCGTTCCTGCTTTTACTCGTCTAATCCGTCGCATGTCGATCAGTATCTTTCTGATCCTGGAAGGTATCCACATGAGGCGAGACTCGTGTCCAAGACTTCCCCAGAGTGGAGTGGCTATGGGTTGTTAGGAGAAGATATAAGGACATATCATGATAAGGGGTTAGGCTTGGATTTGCATCTATGACCTCTGCGCTGCCGTTATTTTAGATGATTCATCAAGCTTTGTATAGCTCATCAGACTTGTTAATAACAGTGAGTAATATACTTATCCCATGTCTGGGCATCTGAGCTTGTATATTTCCTCTAGAGTTTCAGAAGCAATGTATTCCTGAACTTGTAAGATTTGGGGAGATGTATATTTCCTCTAGAGTTTCAGAAGCAATGTATTCCTTAACTTGTAAGATTTGGGGAGATGTATATTTCCTCTAGAGTTTCAGAAGCAATGTATTCCTGAACTTGTAAGATTTGGGGAGATGTATATTTCCTCTAG